>SKCR01037473.1:0-63576 GCA_019454045.1 Zanthoxylum bungeanum
ATCTTAGTTATGTTAAGATTTGGGGGTGTCCTGCATAAGTCAGGATGGCTCAGCAGAATAAGATTTTTCCTCGAGGGTAGAAGTTTAGATTTGTTGGATATCTTTCAAATACGAAAGGATATTTGTTCTATGATACCGAACATCGAAATGTGTTTGTAGTTCACTTCGTAAAATTTCTAGAGATAGAATTTTTGTCTGAAGTTGGTGATCATAGACAGGTTGAACTTGATGAAGTACAACCTGATACCAATGAACCAATGGAGGAACCTGAAGTTCAAGAAGATGAAGAACCTTCAACACACACACTCCATAGGTCACAAAAGGTATCTAGACCTCCTGAATGTTTGTATTTGATACAAGAAAAGAGTCTCGATGTTATCTAAATGGAAGAGACTGACCTTTTTACCTATAGAGAATCGATGTTGGATATCGACTCCGTGAAGTGGCAAGACGCTATGAAATCCGAGATAGACTCAATGTATGAGATTCAAGTTTGGAACTTGGTTCCTCTTCCTGAAGGAATTGTTCCTCTCGGTTGTAAATGGATTTACAAAAGGAAGCATGGGCCCGATGGAAAGGTTGAAACCTTTAAGGCTCGACTGGTAGCTAAAGGTTACTTGCAGTGACCTGGTGTCGACTATGATGAAACCTTTTCGCCAATTGTGATGTTAAAGTCTATAAGGATTTTGTTGTTTATTGTCGCTTACCATGATTACGAGATTTGGCAAATGGATGTCAAAACGACTTTTCTAAATGGGTTTCTTGATGAAGAAATCTATATGGAACAGCTGGAGGGTTTTGCATCCAGTGAGAATTCGGGCATGGCATGCAGGCTGAAGAAGTCCATTTATGGACTTAAACAAGCTTCACGAAGTTGGAATCTTCGATTTGACAAGATAATCAAATTGTCTAGTTTTCTCAAGAATTAGGAAGAATCCTGTGTTTATAAGAAGGCTAGTGGGAGTATGGTGGTATTTTTAATTCTATATGTTGACGACATCCTTATCATTGGGAATGATATCGGGATGATGTAAGGCGTCAAAACTTACCTCTGCAAGAATTTCTCCATGAAGGACCTGTGAAGCTTCTTATGTCTTAAGCATAAAACTCTATATAGATAGAGAAAGGAAGCTTATTGGGTTATCCCAATCATCGTACATAGATAAGATATTAGAACGTTATAATTTTGGTAACTGTAAGACAACAAACATACCGTTCAGACATGGCTTACATCTTTCGAAGAAGACATGTCCACAAACAGAAGGTAAGAAGATTAGAATGTCTAATCAGCCTTATGCTTCGTGTTTGGGTAGCATCATGTATGTCATGTTATGTACAAGGCCTGATATCAGCTTCGCAGTTAGTGTGACCAGCAAATATCAGTCCAATCCAGGAAATTACCATTGGATGGCCATTAAACATAGCATCAAGTATATTAAAGGTACTAAGGATAAGTTTATAATATATGGAGGAAACGATCTGCAAGTTAATAGGTATACGAATTCTGATTTCCAATCGGATCCTGATGATAGAAAGTCTACATCAGGATTTGTGTTTACCCTTAACGGAGGTGTAATTTGTTGGAAGAGTTCCATAGAAAGGTCAATAGCTGATTCCACCACAGAGGTGGAATATATTGCACATTCTGAAGCTGCAAAGGAAGCTGTATGGGTTAGTAATTTTATCACAGAATTGGGAATAGTCCCAAGTATCGAGAATCTTATTCTGTTATACTATGATAATAATGGAGCCATTACGCAAGAAAAAGAACCAAGGACGCATCAGAAGTCGAAGCAAGTGGAACGAAAGTACCACATCATTCGATAAATTGTGTCGCGAGGAGACATTATCGTATGTAAGGTACCAAGTGAAGATAATGTAGCAGACCCGCTTACCAAGGCCATACCTCCAAATTAATTTGATAAACATGTGGAGTCGATGGCTATTAGATACAATCGATATTGGCACTAGAGCAAGTGGGAGATTTTGTTAGGGTTGGTGTTTTGAGAACTAATTTTATTATGTATTTCTCTGTAAATACTAATGTAACATTTTATTATGAATAAAAGAAACAGTTTCTATTATATAATATCCTCTTTTATATGGTAAAGACGTAATAGGCCTCAGAATGATTAGTTATGATACTGTTGTAAAAGCGTCGCAACTGACATTGAGTTGTATCATGATGTTGTGATTCTTAGACAGTTCCTGGTCAAGGTTTACACTACTTGGTTAGTAAAGTAAACCCATTGCGACTAGTACATGTCGTATATTGGAATCTTGGATTCCAATGATTTCTTAATGAACTATGAGTCTTGGAGACTCGTATAGACGTGTAGGTGTTTATAGCGGATAAACACTGAACGACTCACCGAAGATTCTTAATATATGGTACACCAATGTCAATAAGGATCTTCTCGGGTTGAGTGAGCATAATGATTCTTTGACTTGAGATATCACTGTGGATATATGAGTTATCCTCCACACTTAGATGTCAGTCACATCATTGATCTATTTAGATCAGACTTCCGCCTGTTCGTTGGGTGTGGACTGATGCTCATGATATCCTCTGTGTATCAAGAAAGGATCCGTCAGTTTTGTGTACAAAGTATATGTATTCAATATGGAATTAGCAATTGGTTGAATCCATGGGCCCGTGGTACACTGTAGAAATTAGTTCTAAGTGTTATTAAGGTATTGCTAATAGAAATATCGATGTGATTATATCTATAGAGATTTGATGTTTTTATCTATATCTTTGGAATAATCCGGATACCTGTGACGAATGGATTATACTTATGCAATGACCTCGACATGTATGGTTCAAAGAGTTTATCCGTGTTCGTCATAATTTACGGGTGGGTAAATTTTAGGCACGAAATTAGATTTCGTGACGGATATACCTGAATATAGAGAGTCTCACTAGTGAAATATACTCGTAAAGTACTATGGCAACTTTTATAAATAATACTGATTATTTATAAATCGTTTAACGGTAAAATGAAAAATACATGCGAAATGACCTAATGGTCATTTCCTAATTAATGTGTATTTGTATTTAATATTTGATATTATTAAATACACATTAATTAATTATCAAATTATGATATTTGACATATATCATTAATATATGTATTTGAGATATTTAATGTAAATATAATACATATATTTAAGATATTTGTATTTAATTATTTAATTATTTAATTATTAAATAATGAAATTAATTAAAATAATAAATATCTTTATCATGATTAATGTTAGGAAATGGCATGATTTGGTTGGTTCACTTGTAAAGTTTACTTTATGATAAATGTTATCATTTGAAACAAGTAATCTTAAAGTCAATTACTTTTTAATTTTTGGAAACAAAAATTGAAAATATCTTGTATTTATTTTCCTTCATGTTTCGGCCAATGTGTGGAAAATATATAAGTTTTGTTTCAATTTTATTTTTCATAAGTGCAAGTTACCAAAATAATTATAAAAGTGAGTTGAGAGAAAAATTGAAGGAAAGGAAACTTAAGCATTTTTGAAAATTTGTAAGTTTTTCTCAATACACTTCAACATCGAAATTGTTTCTATTATTCTTGGCTTCAATTTGTGTTGATAGGATGAGGTCTCTACTCTTTTAGTTTGTAATTAAAATGGTTGGGAACTTGTTTTAAAGGTGTTTGAATGTATGATTTATAAATAGGCTTGAAATAAGTTCTTAAGCTTATTATGATTAATTAGTAATCAAGTTGCCATTCTAGAGATGCTAAGCCACTCATTTATGACCTAGAATTTTTCTTGAGTTGTTTCATGGTAGTGAGACTTGTTGGTGTGGTAAAGATTGGGTTAAAGTATTGAATTTGTTTAATTTGGTGTATTTTGTCAATTTGAAGAAATTATAAAATTAGGGTTCTTATCTCTTTCCAAATTTGGGGCTTTTCATATATGTGATTTCATTTGATGTTTATATGATGTATGTTAAATTTGGGATTGATTGGATTTGATATTGACATGTTTTGAACAAAATAATGACCAAATTGCAAATTATGGAAAATACTGGGTGCTCTCGGTAATTTCATAAAAATTTGGAATTTTTGTTGCAAATTATATTTTGATATGTTGGACATGTATAAATCATTTTTGGATTGATTTAGAATCACTTAAATATGTATTTGACAATTTAAGGACCAAAATGATCAAAACACAAAACTTTGGGGTCAATTCGGTAATTATAAGAAATTTGATTTCCTAGGTTAAAATTTCAGATTTTAAGAATTGGGTAATTAAATAAATAAGTTAATTTAATTGATCCAAGAAAAATTTTTGAAATCGAAAATTCTGATTTTCGCGTTCCGCTGCGCTAACCCCGTAATTCCCTATAAAAACCCAACATTATTAACTGTCATGAGTGTTCATAGATGATATGGGCACAGAGTCCTTAGGTGGTGATTTTAATGTGTTGGCGTGGACCTGAGGTTCGTTCTGATATATGATGTTCTGTTTAGGTTCGTTTAGGTGCTGGATTGAGATCCATGTTGTCCAGTTCTTAGGATACATCATGCCGAATTTTCGGTGAATTTAGAGACTTATGGAGATGGGTTAATCCTGTATCCTGCCGGTAGCATCCTGCCTCTAGCGGGGTGTTACAGAATGTGTACTAATGTGTTTGTCTAAGTTTTATAGAATAATATTAAAGACACACATTGAGGGGGAGCTAATATTGAATGGGAGTAAAATCGTCAACTATTTGGACTCTTAAAGCTTCACAAGTTTTAAAGGTTGCCATCATAAAAAAGGGAGAGATTTTTAGTGATATATTCTCAAGATGAATTTTGATGACGCAACACTCGAAGTCTTCGCCGCACATTAGCGAGACATTATAAAAAGATGTCGAAGCACGTTGTTGGTGAAGAGCGTGAATGTGAAGATTAGTGGCAAAACAAAGAAAATCTGGTTTAGTCTTAGCTTAAAGCTTTATATGTATTGTGAATTATTTATCTAAGTACTTAAGCTCGTAGGACACATGCACATTCATATAGACGCATTCGGGTCATGTACAAAATATTTTAAACCATAAAATCCTGCATTTTTGTATTGAGACCGGTATACCGGTCACCATACCGGTCAACCTACTCTGTTTGCAAGCTCTCTGGAACCGAAAAGAATCATACCGATGCCATACATGCCTACCATACCGGTCTTCCTAGAGATTTCATAGCCACTGGAACCGGCATGCATCATTCCGGTCACCATACCAGTGAGCCTAACCTTTGCAAGATTATTGGAACTAGCACGTACCATACCGATATCCATACCGGCGAGCCAATTATTTTACATGTCCACTGGAACCGGTGAGGACCATACCGGTCCACATGTCGGTTACCATACCGGTCCCAACAGGTATATTCAAACGGTAATATAGCCGTTGAGATCTGTTACTTTGCCAGACCAGCATACCGGTATCTGGAGATCGACATACCGGTCTCAGACAAGCAAGTTGTGATAGTTTTGATTTTACTATAAATTGAGCCACAATTTCATTTTTGCAACTGATCTTGAACCTTCATACATATTCTTTTAAGGCAGAAATAGAGAGTTTTCAAATCCTTTTTGTTCATATACTTTCATACATCAAGCTTGCACACTACACCTTAATATTCATTAGTAGTGAGTTTAGAACACTTGGGTAAGCAACTCACATTTAGAATCTTCTTTATCTTTATGAGTGTCCAAGTGTATTTGTAAATATTTCTTATCAAACACTTGTTGTAAAGGTTCGTGAGTTAGGCTACTTATAAAACTCATTGTAAGAGGTTTTCGAGTGAACCTATATCCAAAACTCATTGTAAGAGGTTTGGAGTGAACCTAGTCGATAAAACTCTTGGTTGCGGGTGAGCCACGAAAAACTCGATTGATAGTGGAAATCTCCAAGCGCGGCTTGAGGGAGTGGACGTAGGCATTGTTGGCCGAACCACTATAAATCACAGTGTTATTTTCTCAATCCTTAACTCTTTACTTATTGCAAGCTTTCATTTATATATATGCTTATTACTTAGAAACTTGCATATAAGTGATATATTGTAATAGAGAAAATCGACTTAAGCTAAATCGGTAAAACAAGATAAAATCGGCAAAGATTTTAAATTCCGCATTATTAAACAATAACCCAATTCACCTCCATCTTGGGAATATAGATTTTGGTTGTTATATGATTGTAGGGAATTTCAGCTTTCACATGAAAAAAAATACTCATTTGTAGCAGCATGCTACATTGAGGCGGAAATGAGACATATAGACTTGGATTGCCAATGGCGCACCACCAGTAAGGAGCGTCGCGGCACCAATGAAGAAGAAATTGAGATAGATGTTTGGTATGACCAATGCCGCGGCACCAATGGTTGGGAACTTGTTTTAAAGGTGTTTGAATGTATGATTTATAAATAGGCTTGAAATCAGTTCTTAAGCTTATTATGATTAATTAGTAATCAAGTTGCCATTCTAGAGATGCTAAGCCATCCATTGATGACCTAGAATTTTTCTTGAGTTGTTTCATGGTAGTGAGAGTTGTTTGGTGTGGTAAAGATTGGAATAAAGTATTGAATTTGTTTAATTTGGTGTATTTTGTCAATTTGAAGAAATTATAAAATTAGGGTTCTTAACTCTTTCCAAATTTGGGGCTTTTCATATATGTGATGTAATTTGATATTTATATGATGTATGTTAAATTTGAGATTGATTGGATTTGATATTGACAAGTTTTGAACAAAATAATGACCAAATTGCAAATCTTGGAAAATATTGGGTGCTCTCGGTAATTTCATAAAAATTTGGAATTTTTGTTGCAAATTATATTTTGATATGTTGGACATGTATAAATCATTTTTGGATGATTACAATCACTTAAAATGTATTTGACAATTTAAGGACCATAATGATCAAAACATAAAACTTTGGGGTCAATTCGGTAATTATAAGAAATTTGATTTCCTAGGTTAAAATTTCAGATTTTAATAATTGGGTAATTAAATAAATAAGTTAATTTAATTAATCCAAGAAAAATTTTTGAAATCGAAAATTCTGATTTTCACGTTCTGCTCTAACCCCGTAATTCCCTATAAAAAACCCACATTATTAATTGTCATGAGTGTTCATAGATGATATGGGCACAGAGTCCTTAGGTGGTGATTTTAATGTGTTGGCGTGGACCTGAGGTTCGTTCTGATATATGATGTTCTGTTTAGGTTCGTTTAGGTGCTGGATTGAGATCCATGTTGTCCAGTTCTTAGGATACATCATGCCGAATTTTCGGTGAATTTAGAGACTTATAGAGATGAGTTAATCATGTATCCTGCCGATAGCATCATGCCTCTAGTGGGGTGTTACAGAATGTGTACTAATGTGTTTGTCTAAGTTTTATAGAATAATATTGGAGACACACATTGAGGGGGAGCTAATATTGAATGAGAGTAAAATCGTCAACTATTTGGACTCTTAAAGCTTCACAAGTTTTAAAGGTTGCCATCATAAAAAAGGGAGAGATTTTTAGCGATATATTCTCAAGATGAATTTTGATGATGCAACACTCGAAGTCTTCGACTCACATTAGCGAGACATTATAAAAAGATGTCGAAGCACGTTGTTGGTGAAGAGCGTGAATGTGAAGACTAGTGGCAAAACAAAGAAAATCTGGTTTAGTCTTAGCTTAAAGCTTTATATGTATTGTGAATTATTTATCTAAGTACTTAAGCTCATAGGACACATGCATATTCAAATAGACGCATTCGGGTCATGTATAAAATATTTTAAACCATAAAATCCTGCATTTTTGTATTGAGACCGGTATACCGGTCACCATACCGGTCAACCTACTCTGTTTGCAAGCTCTCTGGAACCGAAAAGCATCATACCGGTGCCATAAATGCCTACCATACCGATCTTCCTAGAGATTTCATAGCCACTGGAACCGGCATGCATCATTACGGTCACCATACCAGTGAGCCTAACCTTTGCAAGATTATTGGAACTGGCACGTACCATACCGATATCCATACCGGCGAGCCTATTATTTTACATGTTCACTGAAACCGGTGAGGACCATACCGGTCCACATGTCGGTTACCATACCGGTCCCAACGGGTATATTCAAACGGTAATATAGCCGTTGAGATCTGTTACTTTGCCAAACCAGCATACCGGTATCTGGAGATCAACATACCGGTCTCAAACAAGCAAGTTGTGATAGTTTTGATTTTACTATAAATTGAGCCTCAATTTCATTTTTGCAACTGATCTTGAACCTTCATACATATTCTTTTAAGGCAGAAACAGAGAGTTTTCAAATCCTTTATGTTCATATACTTTCATACATCAAGCTTGCACACTACACCTTCATATTCATTAGTAGTGAGTTTAGAACACTTGGGTAAGCAACTCACATTTAGAATCTTCTTTATCTTTGTGAGTGTCCAAGTGTATTTGTAAATATTTCTTATCAAACACATGTTGTAAAGGTTCGTGAGTTAGATACGTATAAAACTCATTGTAAGCGGTTTTTGAGTGAACCTATATCCAAAACTCATTGTAAGAGGTTTGTAGTGAACCTAGTCGATAAAACTCTTGGTTGCGAGTGAGCCACGGAAAACTCGATTGATAGTGGAAATCTCCAAGCGCGGCTTTAGGGAGTGGACGTAGGCATTGTTGGCCGAACCACTAGAAATCACAGTGTTATTTTCTCTATCCTTAACTCTTTACTTATTGCAAGCTTTCATTTATATATATATGCTTATTACTTAGAAACTTGCATATAAGTGATATATTGAAATAGAGAAAATCGACCTAAGCTAAATCGGTAAAACAAGATAAAATCGGCAAAGATTTTAAATTCCGCATTAGTAAACAATAACCCAATTCACCTCCATCTTGGGATTATAGATTTTGGTTGTTATATGATTGTAGGGAATTTCAGCTTTCACATGAAAAAATACTCATTTGTAGCAGCAGGCTACAATGAGGCGGAAATGAGACATATAGACTTGGATTGCCAATGGCGCACCACCAGTAAGGAGCGTCGCGGCACCAATGAAGAAGAAATTGAGATAGATGTCTGGTATGACCAATGCCGCGGCACCAGAAGCCAGAGCCATGGCGCCAAAAGCTATCCAGCGAGCAACACTAGAAGCCAACGCCTCCACATCTCTGAAACACAAATCAAGACAGATGTTTGAGCAAAACCTGCACCGCGTCGTTTTCACGAGTCTTGTGATTTCATTTTAATTCTTTTCGATGCCCTATTTAAAGAAAATTGACATTTTGAGGCTAAGGCATGAATTCCAAGGGAAATAATCAACCACCAACCTTTGAAACACCCAAAGAGAGAGAAAAATAAGAAAAATAGGGATTTGAGGATTACTTGGAAGAGAAACTCATCATTGTAATTTTTTCCATCCTTCAATTTTTGTTTGTATTTTTTTTTTTTTGGAAACCCCGCCACCAAACCACCCATTCTGGGACGCGATGCAGGTAAAACCACCGGCTATCCCAGGCTCTTACAAGAAGTGCACCCCTGGATTCGAACCCAGAACCTCAAGGTGAAATCATGGACCCTACACCACCAAGCCACACCCCTTGGGGACAAAAAGATTGATTTTCATTTGAGTGATTATAATAAGATTGATTTTCCTTTTATCTATTAAAACCATGAATAACTATGTCGATTATATAAGTTTTTTATGGAACCCAATTTTTAGCAATGTTTATTTGATTTCTCTTACGATTTTTATGTGTTGATTTGATTATTTATCTATCATGTGCTTAATATGAACCCTACTAAATTGATCATCAAACTGGGTTAATAAGGCATGAATTTGACTACTTTGAAAAGCGGTTTACTTAAATATATGGATAGGTAACATACTGTTCAATTTTAGGCCTTCCGAAATTAAATTTTGAATTAAGAAAGGAATATGGCTAATTGGCGTGTGCAGTCAAATTTAAGAATTGTACATTAATTAGACCTAATTTGATTAATTGGGATAGAAATATGGTCAATTGATTAGATTAGGTCAATGTACATGATGCTCGGAAAAGCAGTGTATGTAAAGTTATTTCCCAAACCGATAATTAGGTCAACATTGTAAATCAAAAATGTATTTTTTTTAAGGATTGCATATTAAATTGAGGAAAATCACAACATTTGATAACTTTCACTTGAATTCATTTAATTCGACAACTATTTGCAATTTACAGTTTTAGCAATAATTTTCTCTAAATTACAATCATTTGTCTAGACAAGTTCCATGATTCAAAGCTTTAGTACATGAAGAGTAAACTAGTCTTTGTGGGATCAATATTTTATATACTCTTGATGCGGCGTGTGCTCTTGCGAAATTGATTTTCTATTCAAAATACGTAGTAGGCTGACACCAATAGGGTTAAAAGGGAAGAAGGCTAAAGTACTGTGGTTGCAATTTCTTACTAAGAGACTCCTCCCAGAAAACATGTTAGTGATGTTATGAACGATCGAATGACCCTTCCAACAAGCATTATAAATGGAGAGTCAATAAATGTAGTGGACTTGATCAGCTGAACTATAGTGCCGGCCGCAATGGGGACCTCGGTAGGGTTTTTTTTCCCTTCACTGATTACAACGCTGTGTAAAAAGTCAGAAGTGCCAATTGATCCTGCAGAAGAAGTGATGCCACCCATAGGACCTATTGACCAAAGTATCGTCAATAGGATCTTAAGAAAAGGGAAAGACAAAGATCCAGCAGCTCCATGTACCTCAAAAGCCCCCAGGCTAGCAAGGAGATTCCGGTAGCAATAGCAACAGACTTCTACTGACCCGAGGATAGACAACAATAAGGCAAAGATGAGAGGATTGAAAAGAGATGTCAGGCACTTGTAGAGTCATCCCGAGTACCAATCACTTTACTTTGATGGAGACGATGATGCAAACATGACCCTACACTGGAACATAAATGAGGCTCGGATTCCTGCATTCCTATCAGTGCCTGACACTCCAGAGGATGAAGAGCATGAGGAAGATGATGAAGAGAGACCATCCGCACCCAACTTGGTGGTATTGTTCACCTTATTTTTGTTTTGAGCACATCCATTGTTATACATTGGGACAATGTATGTTTTAAATTTGGGGCCGTGGGATTTGAAAATTTTAAACTGTTTCTCTGCTTGTACTACATTTTAATTTCAGTTTTTATTGTTTGATTGCTTGTTTTTAATGTAAGAAAAATTTGAAAACAAAGTTTTTACGGCAGTTTTTCGGTCAAAGGGTAATTTGGGAAATCAGCTTACTCGAACAAACTTCCATAAGCAGTGAATTTGTTTGGATAGTAGAGAATCAAAGCAAACTTAGCATGCAGACAGATAATCTCAAAGATAAGGATTTACGTAGTTCGGTGGAGAGTGGCTCCAACCTAAGTCCACGAGAGGAAATGGTGAATTTTATTACCTGCAAAGGGTCAAAACTGACCCGAGCTACAAGTGGTGTGGTGAGCTACAAAGGGGTTTATAACTCCTCGAGTCTATGTAAGCCCGTTACAAATCTCTCAAATGATTGGGTACCGACTAACTTTTTCTCTTTCTATCACTAGTCTATAAGCTCTTGGTTTTTTACAAGTCGTGAGATATGAAAATTTATATCCTTTGAATTTATGGCTTCAACCCCTTTATATAGGCTTCCAAATCTACTATTACACCATCCATGACGTTAGCTCACATCACTGCCATCATTGTAATAACAACTCTCCTCAACTACCCACAACTCGGTCAATCAGAATACTCATTTTTTACCATCACTGCATTGACCCATGGCAGCCTATAGCGGCTCTGCTCTGTCACTTTCTTGCCACTGCACCGCCCTATGGCGACTGACTGGGGATATTTTCAATGAGAACTGTTGCTTTTCCGTCAATCATTATTAGCCTTCCAGAAGCTTATCCTTTCAACCAGGGCAAACGTCATATAAACTTGAATACAAAAAAGAACTGTGGTCCCAGATCCATTCCTCGGGTCAGCATACATATGTGAATGATGTTGGGTCAAACTTCATAACTTCTAAACCAGGTCAGTTCACAAAACATGACCACCTCGGGTCGGCTTCCACAAGTGCTTAAATGTTGTCCAACCTAACACTTCTTCTATGGGTCAGGTCGGCTTCCCAACTTTGTTCTATCAGCCAAATCTGCCATCAGGAGAACTTTTCTTTACATGTGGCTATAGCCCATCTGTCTTTTTTCAACCTCCCTAAGCCCTCGGTCCTTCTCCATCATTTCCTGATCCAGTAAAGACCTCATTCTAACCCTACTCGGTATTTGAACTTCCTCAGGCTGAAAAACCACTATCAACATCTGTCACCTAGTTCTCGGTATCAATGAGTTAGTGAGTTGATGTCGGGAACTTTCAAAAAACGATGATGGTGTAAATCGAACCTGTGCCCTCGGGTTGGAGTTCGCATACTCCCACTGTCACACCCGTTAGGTCAGATTGCTACACATATTGCCAAAAATTCCCATTTTATGATGATTGCCTTTCTTTCACCGTCAATTGAAGAGTCTTCATAGGGATTCTGAATCGTTCCAAGAAAAACACGAAGGCATAATGATCTTCCTTAAATGCCCATCACATCCGTCAGTTTCTTCTTTTTGCTTTGTCTCTCCAAGATGCCAAATGTCATGCATCTTTGGTTTGCGCGCCAAAACTTAGACATTTGTGATCAACCAAACGTATGGCTTCAATCTGGTCCTTTCATTGGGTTTCAACAGTAGAGATCTCCCTTGAACATGTCATCAATCCTTTATCATTGGTTCAATCTGACGATAAAAATCAGCCTGAGCATCCTAAATAAAGGCAATTTTTTTTGTCTTTTAACACTTCATCTTCTCAAAGCAACCGTTTCAGACCTCGAAGAAATCTTCTGCAACTCAGTTCTTCTCAACTTCAAGATCCTTTCATTACCAACCTTCAGCACTGAAAGTAAGTTCTTCCCTGACATTGTCTTATTTCTTTCATTTATGTTGGTCAGTGATGATGACATGTAGTTATAGTGTTTTTTGGGTTTCTTTGGAGTAAATGGCGATATGGGGGTTTATTTGGTGTGGATACGTTTCTGGTTTTTGTGTGTGATGGTACTCATGTGTTTTTTTTTTGTGTTTTTATTAGGGAATATAAAGCATGTGTTTCTAGGGTTTTTGATGTTCATGTAGGGGTTTTTTTGATATATATATATATTTTTTTGCATATCTACTACTTTGCCATTGTTAGGGCGTTTAGAGATTTTTAGGGTTAGTCACTTGGTATAGATGATGATACAGTGAACCCTAGGCTTGTATGTTAAGCTCTACTAACTATAGGATTATACACAAAACATTCTTTGAACTAACCTCTTTCCATGTGTCGTCCTATGGAAGGAATGTCGGACTCTGAGTCTTCTTCACCAACCCCATCAACGTCTTTCCTACCATCGTCGCAACCTCATGCCGGATCGAGCCTGTTAACTTACATAGCTCGGGATCAGATTATACTGATGACTATGACACAACACCGACCCCTTAACAGGAGGAAAATCACCCTTATAGCCGAAGGGTGCCTTGACCCGAGCCAAGCCACCCCGATCTTGACTTCATCAATCTAAACATATACCAGACTTCTTCCATAGCCGAGGCCAAACTGGACCAATTAAGGCGAGGTTCAACATTCATGAGGACATTACTCTGAGTGTCCTAGAAGAATAGGACCTGGCCAGCCATCCTTAGGACAATTAGGTGGCGCTCTGCACTGTCTTTTTTGACATGGGCTTACGTCTTCCCGTACAATGATACTTTACGAGGATGCTGTCAGTGATGAACTTGGCCCCTTTCCAGCTAGATTTATATGGATGGAGGGTCCTGATGGGCTTTACGTGATTTGGAGCCGAGCCGGTCTGGGAGAGCTATCAGTCCCATAGCTGAAGAGATTATATAGGATGAATGCCAACTCAAAAGAGTACATAGGTTGATACTCTCTCTCCACCTACATCGGGGCCCCACATATTATCTCGAACCTCCCGGCCACCAACAAGAGTTTCAAAGATAAATGGTTCTGGGCCGAGGGGCCATGGAGTAGGCATTGGCAAGCTACAGACGAGGACATCATAGTCCCAAATATCTTCCGAGTTGGAGGTAACATCCTAACCTCCCTCTTCATTTCTCTACTTCCGTCCAGTTTCTAACCTTTCACTAACAATCCCGAACCTTTTATAGCTTGCTGGGGCGATCCCCCAAGGTCCACCATTAGTCCCGGGCCAGAGTGAAAAAGGCATTCAAGTACGTAGGTCACTATAGAGGCCTTGTCAACCCCTCGGCCTTTACCGACTCAGACCTCACCCCATGCACTTCACTACCCAGTATAGATGGGCTGGTAATTTCTAACTCACTGATCTATTTCTCAATCTGATTAGCATTATGTCTCTCTCTTATTCAAAGAAGACTCCCTTCCAAGTTGCCATGGAGCAAATGCACTTAACTCGGGGTAGGTCTAGCAGTGCCCGTCCCCGAGTTACTGTTGGGGTCATTTGTCCCGGAAGTGTGTTTCGGACGAAATCATAATTTTTCAACTTTTAAAATTATCGAATAAAATATTCGATATCATATATCTATAATTTTTTCATATTTCACCTAAACATATTATTCGATATCATATAACGACACAATTAATAATGAAAATATTAGGAAACTTTTACGGAAATGATTTTCCGCACAATAGTATAAAATGTGTTTTAGTTGAACCGACCAGTCGAGACCACACAAGGACTGTCCAGGTCAGCCCCAATGGTATTTGGACAGTTCATGGACTGCCTACAAATTCACTGTTTTGGCAGTCGTTACCTGGTAAGCTCAAAACTCACCCGGTAACGACGTTTTTCACCGTTTTCACTTATTTTCACTCCGAAATAATTTTTAAGAAATTATCCTAACTCCCAATACACATACAACACATCTAAATGACATATTTTTCATCATTAAATTTATAGAATTTCCAAAAATAAAACAGTGAGCAAAATTTATCATTTTTCATGCTTTAATTCTAATTTTCTCAAGATTAATCAAATTAATCTTACACCAATTAAGTCCCACCATCATGAAATATCTTTAGAATAATTCTGTGTTATTTTGAGTGCCTCAACAACTCTAGAATGTCAACTAAATTTTCTAACAATAAATTGAACTAAAATTACATTAATCTAGCTCAAAGTAAGCTTATACATGCTTCTATCCACTCAATCCATCAACCAAAAATAAAAACCCAAATTTAGAGCAAAAGGAATCTCTATAACATTTATGGACACGCAAGAACAATAAAAGAAATATTTTCTAGGTTCAAGAGTATCGAAAATTACATTTTAATCTTCAAAACTTTTCAAAGCTTTTGTTATTGAACTTGATTCTTCTCACTCTCTCACTTGGTGTTTTTGAAAGAGTTTTGGGAAGTTAGGGATTTGGCCACTTCTTCCCTAAGAAGAAAAGAAACAATTTTCCCTTTTAAAATTAGCCAAAAACGTGGCCTACAATAAAAAATATCTGTCATTTTAATGTTAAGCTTATTGAATAAGCTTCACACAAAAAGAGCAAAATAACCAATTGTTCAAGTAATCCAAGGAGAATAAAATAGACCTTTAACTTGCAAAGCTGATCTAATAAGCCAAAAGTCAAAACTTAATAAATGAGTTTAAGGGTAAAATGGTCATTTTCCAAGCAAATGTAACTTTTCCATAAGTTATGATATTATGACACATTCTCAATAATTTAATATTAATTTAATAAAATTAGATATATTAAATATTAGGACAAGTATTAGTTATATATACAATATATATAATTAATTAATTAACAAATGTTCCCCAAATAATTTATATTACATTAATCAAATATAATGTCTAAAAAAAATTATTTGGACACTTATCATATTTGTCACATATATAAAATGACTAAAATACCATTTACATGTGTATTTTCGTTTACTGATTAAACGATTCGAATTAACAGATTTAATCCGATAAAATATTATGAATAATTATTATTATTCATAACGTAATGCCCAAGTGCTCAATGAGTACACTTCATATTGTGGGACTCTCTAAGTTCAAGTACATCTATCACGAAATCTCATTTCGTGTTCATAATTTACCCACTCGTAAATTATGACGACTATAGATAATCTCGCTGAACTATGTAAGTCGAGATAATCACATACTTATAATCCTCTTGTCACAGACTATCCATATTATACCAGGGATATAGATGAGAACGTCAAATCCCTAAGGTATAATATAGTCGACTTATAAATTTATGATCTATAAATAACACTTGAAACTCGCTTCCGTATTGTACCATGACCATAGATTTAACGGATCGTAAACTTGTGCAGGATACTTATACCTTGTACACAGGACTGACAGATTCTATCTTTATAAACACCGAATATCATAAGCATAAGACCATACCTGAAGAACAGACGGAGGTCTGACCCAAATAGGTCATTGATGTGACTGTCATCAAAATATGGAGGTGTGAAGGATAACTCATATATCCACTGTGCTATCTCAAGTCTAAGGACCACTATGCTACTCGACTCGAGAAGGTTCCTATTGACGTTGGTGTACTATCTATTAGGAAATCTTTAGTGAGACGTTCAGTGTTTATCGAATAAAAACCTACATGTCTATGCAAGTCTACAAGGACTCATGGATCATTGGGAAAAACCATTGGACCAAGTCTCGATATACGACATGTACTGGTCTCAGCGGACTTTTCTAATCGACATGCGTTAGTAAATCTTGGTCGGGAACTTTATTTGAGAATATACAACTTATAGTGACGTTTCCTAATGTCAATTACAACGAATGTTGTAACTGTGCACAACATTGTAAATCATCGGGTCTTTGTCAAATATATACATATGAGATTTAGTTTTACTCTAATAAAATTAGATTGAATATATATATATATATATATAAGACAGAAGGTGCTACCATAAATACGTAATATTATGGAAAATGAATTATTCGTATTCATGAACCAGACATAAATAGGATCTAGATTGGCGCTCCAATTACCAACCCAAATAATTTCTCCCACTTGCTCTAGTGCTAATTTATGGTATCATATTCAAATTTTAATGTGTATCGTATATACATGACCCTCAAGAGCTGGTCGGTGAAATCACACACGTAACGCAAGTGCACGTATCGCTCAAGTAGTATAAAATGTATCGATCCCACGAGAACTTAATACCTAAGCTATTAATTTGTGAAGTTAAATGCTTACAAGTATCTAATAGATTGGTTTGTTGATTGGATGGTGATTTTAAACCTAAAACAAGTAAATGAAATAGCGTTAAAGTAAATTAAAGGAAAATTCAATATTATTAAACTATCCAGGGTTGTGAATCCTTCCAATATCTTTTAAAGATGAAGTAGTTATCTCAAGTTTGTGCAATATATCAATTTATTAACCTGGAACACGAATTTATGCAAAAGCGTCTATCGATGTTCAGATACAAATACCCAAATAACCCAATTAATCATATGTCTATATCAACCAAATTACCTGAATTCATTAAGATTAAGTTCCAATTGTGGCTACCCCGCCCGACATGTATATGTCTATCCTGGAAGGAAATCTATTAAGGGGTATCTTATCCTTAAGGGAGATCGTGGGCTATTAAGTCTAAGGCTGAAACCTAAAATCCCTTTGTCAAGTTCATTTTAAGTTTACCTTATCAATCTTATTAATGGCCAATTAACAAGAAGCATTAAACTTCAGACATAATAAATAAACTTTTATATTACTCAAGACACAAAATAACCCCTTATAAACCGGTGATATTGGAATTCATCACAACCCTAGATAACAGGTTTAGTTACAACACATATTTAGAACTATTAAAAACTTAATTAAAGTAAATGACATAAAGTAAAGCTTGGAAATTAAAAAGGTAAATAAATCAATAAAGAAAATGCTAGGGGTTAGAGGATCCACTTTTATTACTTCTAATTTAGATATCTCCCTTATTATAATATATTAACTTTACATGTTATTACCAACCGACCATATAGGTGGTATCCTGATTTATTCAGATTTATGATTAATTCCAACCGACCATAAAGGCGGTATCCAATTTAGTCAGGTTAAAATCAAATTTATGATTAAGTCCAACCCACCATAAATGCGGTATCTCATTAAGTCAGGTTTTAAATAGTTTATATATTATAATTAAGGGAGATTAATCTAAATATTAGTAATAAAATCTTTATCTTTCACCCCAGTAGAAGAGAGTTACCTCCTCATAGTGAACAATAAAAAAAAACTGAAAAGTAAAATAAATAAAGTACTATTGCGTAAAATAAATAATTAAATACAGAAAGCTGTAAATAAACAAACAAGATACAATCTTCTTAGTATTCTTAAGGAATTCCCCAGAAGAAGGTATGAATTTTCCTTCTGATTTCAGCTTCTATTTATAGCCAAATTTCTGCCACGCGCGTCGCGACGCAGAACCCTTGCGCGTCGCGATACGTTGGTGATTCAACAGGATTGTGACACGTGTCTGTCGGAAAAATAATTGGCTCGGTGTCGCGACGAGTGAAGTGTTGCGCGTTGTGATGCTGATGTGTATTGTCGGCAACATGGGAAGATGAGACGTGTCCGGCGCATATTACCAAGATTGATGTGATTTTGACACGTGACATATGCATGTTAGCATGTTTGTATGATAACAAGCTTCTCTGATTTTACACGTGTCTGGCGCACGTTAACGGCGCATGATAGCAGACGACGTATTTTAATCAACGGTGCATTTTAGCAGGAAATTTATATTTTTACCCTTTTTTGTCCGTTTTTCGATGTTTTGGCCCAGATTGATTCCAGAGAGTCCTGTTATTTTATTTATCTACAAAATAACACAAAATACATCAAAATATTCACAAAACGCAAGAAACTTTACAAAATATTAAGTAAAAGGGACGACAAATATTGATATATTTACCGCTTATCACAACCCCAAACCTAACATTTTGCTAGTTCTCGAGCAAAACAACAAAATAAAATGCAATAAACAACTTTGAAGTAAAATTAAACTAAGCCACTTTTGTAGGCATCACGGTTGCATTTAGTGTATGCAACAAGCCTTTAAACCCCTAGGTGATTCTAGTGGACAAGTTGTAGTCTCGTGAGGGATTATAGTGACGATACCCACAAACGTTAATCTAATGCACACAAAAGCAAAAAGACAAGAGAAAAAAGAATAAACAAGTTAGTGACTAAACAAGTGAAACTTTTTATCCAAGTTAATAACTATTTTCTTTCTTTCTAAATTACCAAATAAGTAAATTCTTCTATTATTTTTACCATTCTACATATACACAACCAACAAAGTATTAATCAACTCATTGTGCCCACAATATTCATAAGTGTATTTGAAAAGAGAGTAATATTTTTGTCCTAAAGTTATATCAGAATTCACAACTTTTTAACAATGAATATATTTTTTTTTATTTACAATATCTTCAATCCATGTAGTGAGCTTTGGGCCAGTGACTCATAATGCAGTTGGCTTTAGGGCACTAGGTTTTAAGACACCCTTACAGACAAATGGATTCCTCCATTGAAAATTCCCCAGAGGGAGGGTGGAGCGAACTCTCTTAAAAACCCTTACCTCTTAGGGTCTTATTGCCTTGGTGACATGAATAAATAATAGATCCTCCAAATTAGTCAAACACTTTAAATATTCTTTAAGGTAAGCTTTGAGTAAATGATTATCTAGATGTCTTCACAGCTTTTCTTTTGGCTATAAAAAATGTAGTGAGTGAAGGAAGACACCAAATCATTATCTAACTCTAGTAATACCTTTGGTTAAATTAACTTTAGTTTGGAAAGTTTTATTAATGCCATGGTCTCACCCCACTTGTATATTTTATAATGTCTTTTATTATAAACAAGTGATTTATATTTATTAGCCTTAAAGGTAATAAATCTCTAAGTTCATCACATAATAATTACTTAGCTAAGAGATAAGCAATACACTCTCTATTTCCTTAGAAAGTCTCTAGATGTTTGCACCCTAAAATAATCATGCCAATTCTAATCATACATAGAATCATCAAGCATATGAGTTTTAATATATTGGAATTATTTTAGACATTAATAACTTTGATTAATATTTAATTATGATATTGCATTTTATTTTAATCAAATAAATTTACTATTCACATTTTTTTACAGATGCGTTTTCAAAATTCAAATCTTAACCAAATCATGCAAAACTTGTGCCTAAAAGTAAGTTCAGGGTGTTAGCTTTCCAACAAACTTTTACACACCCAATTTCGAGTTCAAATGAGAGAGAACTAATCAAAACAAAAACGGCTCATTGATACCACTGTTGGGAAGGGGCTGCGAGTGCGCAGCGGAAAATTTAAAATTATGATGCCGTTATCCCTTTGCCAAAGACCAATTTGTTTTGATTATTCTACAAGCCTAGGCATGTTACCATATATTCTAAGCATAAAAACTCATAAAGCATGCAAAGAACATAAACCTAAACATGGTAACTATCATAAGAACTCTAATTAAAATAAAGAAAGAAAAAGACTTACTTGAACCGAAGTCTCCTCCAGTCCTCCCTCCAATCTACAAGCTTTTCTCGAACTCAGCAAGCTCTTCCATGTTCCAAAGAGCCACCCAAGTGTGTGGCCTCCAACACAACAAAGCCAAAACTCAACGGCAAGACTACGCCTTGAGTGCAAGGGTATTTTGCCCTTGGTGCCAGCCTAGGCAAATACCTCAAAACTTTTAACTTGAGATTCCTTTAGTCAATTAGACTTAAGGATCCTCAAAATCAGTGGCTTACTCTTAAACTTTAGAGTTGCTCACTTATATAAACCTAAGATATGAAAGGTCTTGGTGTAAAAATTTGTAAAGAATTCTTTGGTTTTATATAGGTGCACCAAAGACAACAAAATTAATTAAGAATTCGATGTGGGATAAATGCTAATTAAATCTTAGCCATTTGATCTTAATATATTGGTTTAATGAGATTATAAAACCCTAATAAGAGTTTGGGCCGAATTGGAATTCTAAAAAATAAAAAAAAATAAAATAAAAAAGCTCAGATTTTATTTATTTATTTTCTTATTCATTTTTCCAATTCCCAAAGTGCCCCTATCGTCACTCACCAATCCCTAAGCCACTTTGGAACCTCATAAATGATCTGTTCAAAAATTAAACACATTGAACCATTTATGAACAATTCCTACAGCAATCATATATGCTGTTAAAATTGTACTGTGCGCAGTAAACCATTGATTTCAACTTTGTTGTGTGTGACCTTTTGGGTTCCCCTCAAGTTGGAAATGAAATGAATCGTGATAATTGAATCGAACATAAATTATCCTCCGATCAGATGGTCGTTCGATTTCAATGACCAAGGTTGACATCTAGTAACATGTCAATGCCCCCAAATGAGAAAGAAAGATATATACCCATTATGTATGCGATTTACATATGATACGGTCTCTCGCCTCACCGTATCCCCATTGTTTGACCTAGGGTATGGAAAGTGTCTACCCATATTGTCAAATGTATGATGTTGATAGTGTCATGAATCGTGCAAACCCAAGAATCTCATATGATTCTTCCGCTGCGGCCACAGTCTCAAGCACTGATCACACATATCAACCCGCGAACTGGAATACTACTCTTGTAAGAAAATATTAACCGAGAGAGTGGTGATTCTCTGTTGTATCTTTACAAACTTCATGTGTTTCAACAAATGACACAATCATACCCTTATGACCGGATCTTTTTAACCGGGGAAGGAGAATGTCAAAGCCATTTGATCCACACAAAAGATTGTAAAGACCTCAAGTCTAAGGACTAATAATACAATCGATACATGAAAGTTCTCACAGACACATGTGATAAACACTCCATGTGAAAAATTTTAGCGGTCAGTTTGATGGACACGAGCAATGTTGGGTTTCTATTATAGTCCTAAGATCGATTTAAGCGTAAAACATGTGTGAATACAAAAAATTTAAGTTGTGGAATACTCACTTTGATCAGCTTTACGATGCGAGGAACAATAAAAATCTTCAAGCTTTTCGGCCAAGGTCCCTTTTGTGCTCCTTTGTATTCGGTCACCCTCCATGTGTGTGCTCCAAGCTTTAATTTGAGATTCCATGCTCAAGGGTTTTTTTCCCTATCACCTTTGGATGACTCTTTAGTGTGCTAGCACCTTGGAAAATTTGCCACAAATCTTTCTTTGCTTCTTCTTTGTTCTCGGCATTTTGGGAAAAATGGAGAGAAAAATGGCCCAAGGCCGAATGGAGAGGGAGAAGAGGAAGAGAAGTGTGATGAGTTAGTTTTTATTTCTAAAACAATTACCAAAAATTGATTTCCAAAATTTGGTATATACCTTTCAAAAAGTCAAACCAATTTTGGAGCCAAAATGGCAATTAATGCCATCAACAACTCACATCACTCAAAAGTGACTAGACATAATATCACTCAAAGTGACAAGACATCCATCACTTGAATGACTAATGATGTGACACTTGATGTGAATTGTGGACCGCACTTGAATTCGAAATGCGAGTGGTCTCGCAAACACTCCCGGGCTCGGGTTTGCTAATTCCGAATTAACGAATTTTCCATTGCGACGTAATTAAATCAAATTTAATTAAATAATTGTGCCTAGCAAAATTACTATTCACGTCGCTAGCGAATTAATTCTAAATTAACTCGTTTGTCCGAATTAAAATCTAATTTTAATTCCGCGTCGAAATATAATTTCGATTAATATATCGAATATATTAATTTATCTCCGTAATTAATCCCAGATAAAATATCTCAGTAATTAATCCCAGATTAATTTTCTCTCTCTAATAATTAATCCTAGATTAATTATGTGCGAGTCATACGTCATCGGTGAATCTTCGGGAAGGGACCCATGAGATCCCCGGATATGTTGGCAGTAAATCCGGTCGTCGGACTATCCGAACACGTACATACCTAGTACTATGTTTTTACCGATTTACAAGACATGGTTTATGGTTGGCTTCTAGCAAAGCATCGTGCCTACCCAATTCTCTAGAAATATTCTTAAAGGAATATGTAATCTGTATCAGGCGTAGTATACGTAGTATTGCGTATTGCGATCCAGTATCGGATGTCACGTGCTAGGCCTGGGGCTGGAATTGTGTATGCCCCGTACGAAGCACATATCGGATCTCTAGGTAACTAGTCTCTATAATCAGATAAACATGACCTAGTCATATATCCCGATAGCTGCAGCATATAAGAGCACCAGTTCTGTATCCTACGTGACCATCATCTCCACTATGACTGGAGTGATACTTCCATCTCGACATCACACCCAATACACTACGATTCTCAATATACCTAGAAGAGGCGTACACAGAACCTCTTAAAGCCCTGGACGACCAAAACCAAAGTATATTGATTGTCGCAAGTACTAGCGGTGAAAGTCTCAGGTTAAGACCAAATACACCTACCCTGATTCAGACTTCCATCCATAGACACATAGTCATACTACCAATGGAATTCCGAGGGGTCTATCCAGAACGAAGCTGTTTCCGTACCATCGGTAAACACAACCTCCTATTACACTTGCATGAGTATCCAATACCCAAATATTTGAGAACTATATTGTTATGCTCCCACAACGCGCACTAGTGTAATACTAGTCTATTCCGCATTATCGATATCCAATCTCGATAATACTACGACTAGGATATTTAATGATTAAACCTTCGTGGATTGATATTTTCTCATATCATCTCAATCCGGAACTAATCATAAGGACCTTCTATCATTTATACATCTTGGTAATCAAATTACAAATGATAAAAGAGCAATTTCCTTTGTCACATAGTTAATTTGTACAACAACACCATGTTCTGTACAAATAGTGATGATATTGGTCATAATTATCCAACAATCTCCCACTTGGCCTATAGCCAATCACTCAAGTGTCCTACACTTGAACTATGTACGGTTCGCTCAAATTTTTGCTGATGAAAGGTTTTCGTCAGCGGATTTACATGGTTATCATCTGATGCGATTTATTCGATCATCACATCGCCACGATGTATGATCCGAACGAATCAGATGAATATTTGAAGTATATATCTAGATCATTGATGCGACCATTAATTCTTTAGCCTGTGCTGTAGCCTAGCTCAGCTGCTAACAGAATTACTTCTAATCTGATTAGGATTATTATAGATCCAAAAGGCTTCTATTGCTGCCTCAGCTGCGCAATATTCCGCTTTTATTGTTTATTCGGTAACAATATCTTGCTTGGAAGATTTCCAAGTCATTGTTCCGGTATTCCAACTATATAGTACCTTTATTACGACTTATAGTCGTTTTTATCGGTTTGGAAACTTGCAGTAGTGAACCCAGTCACTTCAAGTTCTCCTTCTGCATAGTATAAGACAACATCCTTAGTTCATCTAAGATACTTAAGGATGTTCTTAATATCAATCCAGTGACCATCACCTGGATTGGCCTGATTGTGACTCCATATGCTCAAAGTATATGAGACACCAGGTCGCGTACATTTTTTTCAATGTACGAGTTCTCGGAGAGTGCCAACAACTTTTAGATCTATCCCAGTAGATCTTTATTCCTAGAATTAAGGTTGTCTCTCCCAAGAATTCTACGGAGAATTTTCACGAAAGCCAAGCTTTCACTGATTTTATTATGGGAATATCATTTCCAAGAAATGATATATCATCATTATATAGGACAATCACTGTCAGTGCGGTCTTCCACTAACCCTCTTATATACACAAGATCATTATCGTTTTGAATTAAATCATATACCATTATGATTACATCAAAACTATAGTTCCAATAACTCAATGCTTGCTTCAATCCATCAATGGATCGAATAACCTGCAAACCGTGTTTGCTTGTTTTGGTACGACAAAACCGTCAGGATGTTGTAAACATCCTCCCAAAAGGTTACCGTTTAAGGAAAGCATTTTTGACGTTCAGCTTCCATATTTCATAAATGAAACATGCAGCATCATCAAGCATTATCCAAATGGATTTAACCATGGAAACAAGTAAAAGGTTTCGTCATAATCGACATAATGTTGATAATGATACCTTTTCGCTACAAGCCTAGCTTAGTACGTTGGTATATTGCCATCCATGTATGTCTTCCTTGAAGACTTATATAGTACCAATAGGCACAATGCCTTTCGGTACAACAACCAGTGTCGAAACTTGGTTGGTATACATGGAATCCATTTCGGACATCATTGCAGCACTTTTCCATAATAGGGAGTCGATACCTTGTATCATTTCCTCATTCGTAGTCAGTTCGTATTCCTCAATAAGATTGACATCTTTACGAGGTGAGATCAGAAACCCATACCTCCCAGGTTGTTTTCTGACTCTCTCCGACTTGCGTGGTTCTTGTGTATTCGAAGATTATTGGTATAGTTTCATCCTTGATGAACTATTTGTGTTCCATTAAGGAATCGGTGCCTGGAATAATATTACTCCGATATTCATCGAGTTTTACTTTCCTCCCACTTACCACTACATATAGGTATTCCGATTAGGAAAACCGCATGGTGAGCAACAATTAAATTGTTCTCTAGTGAGTTGTATTAGTACTATACTTTGGTTACCCTATGATAACCTACAATTTAGGCACTTATCCGATTTGGGTTCTAGTTTGATATCATCCAAACATATGCCCAACATTCCCAAATCTTCAGGAATGAGAAAACCCGGTTTCTTTCCTGTTCATATCTAATATGAAGTTTGTCTAACAGATTTTTATGGAACCTTATTCAAAATAAGTATTGCACTGTTTAATGCGTATCCATACAAGGAAAATGGTAGCTCAGAGCGACTCATGATTAACCTTACTATGTCCAACAAGGTTCGGTTTCTCCGTTCGGACACACATGTCACACCGCTCAATTGAGGTGTTCCGGGAGGAGTCCACTATGAAAGAATACTATACTCTTTCAAATATTTGAGAAACTTATTGCTTAAGTATTTTCCATCATGGTCTAATCATGATGTTTTAATACTTTAGCCGATCTGTCTATCTACTTCGTATTGAAACTCTTTGAATTTATCAAAAGTTTCCGATTCGTGTTTCAAAAGAAACACATAACCATAACGCGATGCCACATCCGTAAAGTTACGAAGTATTCATATCCACTTCTAGCCTAGCTAGATATGGGCCCACTTACGTCACTATGAACGAGGGCTAACAGATCGGTGGCACTTACACTTTTACCAGTAAAAGGTATTTTAGGCACTTTTCCTAATAAACTAGATTCGTAGACATTATTGGAATAGAATCAAATCTGTCCTAGTATCCACTCTTCAAAAGTGTGGATATACGAGTCTTGTTTAATGTGTCCCAGGCAACAATGCCACAAATAAGTCTCATCTGATTAATTCAGTTTGAGCTATTTGTTTGTCATGTTTTACGTTTGAGATTTATTTATATTCAAAATATAAATACTGTTATTCAAATCTAATGTGTTTATCTCAATATCATCTTTATAAAATAAAACACTTTAGTGTTCTAGGATATAAAGGTATATCTGCAACAGATTAACTCTGATATAGAGATAATGTTTCTAGTCAAACTAGTTACATTGTAACAGTTTCCTAATTTAAGTATACACCCGAAGGGTAGTTCCTAAACTTAGGATTCTACGGTTAAAATAGTGACTCTCGTCCCGTTTCTGATTCGCAGATTAATCTCGACTGAAGTCAGTATCATGCTTCTTAGCAGATGCTGCACATCAGTACATATCTTATGTACAATACTTAGTATCAAAATCTAATTTTGAAACCAATAGCGAACATGTTTATGACAAACATGGTTGAAGCCGGAGCCTTGCCATTCTTATCTTTCTTCATGTCTGCCTTGTCCATACGGCAGTCACGCTTCAGTGACCCCGTTCGCCACAGTTTAGGCAGACATCTTGGGATATGTCCTTTGTCTTCCCAGAAGACTGTGTTGATTTTGCCTTTGCCACTTTTAGAAGCTCTAGCTGTGCCTTCTAGATCATAGCCATCAATTCTCCAAGAATTTACTCTAGGTTCAAAATGAACCTGCCCCAGCACTCGGGTAGAGACTATAAGATCAAATCTTTGGTAGTCTCGGCCACATAGGTAATGCCTACTTAACCTAGCTGATCGATGTCAGCAATCATCTGTGACACCTAGTGCTCGACAGATGTACCCTCTGACATACATGAGCGAAAGAGCTTCTTATGCAATTTGTACTTCTAAGATCTAAGAATAGATCTATGAAGATCCTTAATTTCAACATCATGTTACAATGATCTAATCTTTAAGTCTGACGATGAATTAAAGTGTCAGTGCATTAAACCTAATGGATTGAGCACTAAAGTTCATACATGAATCTTCCAAAGATCATGTTCTACTATTTGCTCAACTCCGGGCTTAGGCCCAAAAGGTTTCTCTATCAAATAAAGTAACTCCTCAGTTTCCAGGACTATCCTGAAGTTTTATTCCCAATTTGAAAATTAAAGCCGTTTAAAGACATTTTACCCAAATTTATGTTTTAAACGCTAATCTTTCATTTATCTTGATTGCTATAGTCCAACTATCCAATCAACGATTTCAGGTACTATTTAATATAATGATTACTATAGTCTAACTATATAATCAACTATAATTTGATTGGTTAAATTCAAATATATTGATTACTATAATCCAATTATATAATCAACTATAAATTGAAGTAGTTTGAATACAGTCAAACTGTTTAATTTAAAACAACGATATTAGTCCAACAAATATTATTTATGTATTGACGAAAAATTTGAAATGAGCGCGTATTGGCAAGCATCTAAATGAAATTGCAAATTTAATACTTGCCTCCCACTATTTTTCGGCGAGCCTCTAACCCTCCCCTTTTGAGTACTCGGGAAACCTTGTTTCCTAGTGGGCTAGGATCCCGTTAAATAACACACAACCTTGACTTTGGCCAACAGATGTATGATATTTAACTAGGTAGATCTCTAAGATCAATTAATCTCATCCAATTCCTAGATCCAGTAGGTGGACATCCAAGTTCGAAACATATATCTTATATATGCCAATATATTCAATATATTCCCCAATATTTTTCCTCTGAATCAATTAAGCCTTGGCTTTGGCACAACAAACTTAATGATTCCAGTTAAGCGGGACCCATTGACTTTGGAAAGCTTCGTAATCGATGTTGATGGACAAGAAGTGATCTTGACTTTGGCCAACAAATCACAACTTGGACAAGACACCGATATGGAACAAAGCCTTCATGATTCAAACACATCTGCGATGGACAAAGGCCTTGACTTTAGCCAACAAACCAGTGCCAATCTTGGATCTTGAGTAAAAATCACTCAATGGAAGGAAAAATGCTTAATATATGTTGAGGGTTTTTCCCGTAATTGGCAACCAATTAATTATCTTTGTTAAGGTCTCATCATCATACACCCTTAAACATGCATTCTAAAAACATAATAAGGCGCGTATAAATAAAATAATAATGATATGCAGATGGATACTTAATACATTTTTTTCCTAGAACAAATCTCTCCCTTTCCTCGCTCCCGCTAGCACAAATATTACTTCTACCCAATTACATAACACTTCTAAAGAAACCTCATTTACATTGAGGGGAATAGGTGAGAAGAGAAATACAAAGAGTCAAGAGGTAATAGGTTGGACACGCAAGTCCAATTTAATAAATTCTAAATTTATTACAACAATTTCCAAAATTGCCCTCACCCATCTAATATCCATCCGATATGCATTATTCATACATAGCATCCATGTATTCACACAAAGCATGTTATCAATCAATCTAATCCAATTAATTAATCTAAAATTAATGACCATCTAATGTTCAAACAACGATTTTATTTTGTGCGAGTCAAACTCGTTTTGCGAATAAGTACTCAAAGTATGAATTCTTGAATTAAATTAAACTACAATATTAAATCCAATTTAATTTGTATTTAATACTAATTCTATATTTAATTCTAAATTAAATAATTACACTTTTTAATGTGCCTTTACGACTTAGATTCCAAATCTAATCGTTACGGGTCTCAAAGCCCAGTTAACATCCAATGTCAATTTAATTAAAGTTCAATGGGCTTTCATTAATTTCATAAGGCATTGACTTTGGTCAATATGGGTCAAACCCAAATACCAAAGCCCATTTAAGGAATCACCTTTATTTGCCAAGAAACCAATTTAGGCCCATTAGGCCCAATTAAAATAAAGGTCCATTTAGTTATATTTGGTCTTTATGGATATGGTTTTGGGCCCAATTGGATCCAACCAATTAGCCTAAACCAAACTTGGCCCAACCAAGCCCTTTAAGCCCAAATACAACTTTACAAGCCCAATTCCAAATTTGGCCCAATTAATTAAATTACAAAATTCCAAACTTCTAATTAAATTAATCTAAAGTGTATAGCCATAATTAATTAACCAAATTAACTTTTCCAAAATACCAATTTACTTAATTAATCATGCTAATTATCATCAACACATGTCCACACAATTGAATAAAAAATCAATCATTTTTCATGCTTATTATTCACGGCAATTTGGGGTTTATTGTCCGATTCCGAATTCAATCCAATTAAATCCTAAATCCACATTTCCCAATCTTCAAACTCATCCAATGATTCAAAAAACAAAAATCACCATGACATTTAGGGCACACAACCATTCGGCCAAGCCAATGATTGGGGAAAAATTGATCCAATCCAATTTTCATCAAATTGATCATGCATAACACCATGTTATCATCTTTCAAGCATACATCAAAATCAATTTCATCAAAACATGCTCAAATCATTTTTACCCAAATTTACCCTAATCAAATTTCATGCTTAAATCATGGCTCTGATACCATGTTGGGTTTCTACTATAGTCCCAAGATCAATTAAGCGTAAAACATGTGTGAATACAACAAAGTTAGTTGCGGAATACTCACTTTGATCGGATTTTGCGATGCGAGGAAAAACAAAAATCTTCAAGCTTTTCGGCCAAGGTCCCTTTTGGGCTCCTTTGTATTCGGTCACCCTCCATGTGTGTGCTCCAGCTCCAAGCTTTGATTTGAGATTCCATGCTCACGGTTTGTTTCCCTATCACCTTTGGATGACTCTTTAGTGTGCTAGCACCTTGAAAATTTGCCACAAATCTTCCTTTGCTTCTTCTTTGTTCTCGGCATTTTGGGAAAAATTGAGAGAAAAAATGGCCAAGGCCGAATGGAGAGGGAGAAAGAAGAGAGAAGTGTGATGAGTTGGTTTTTGTTTCTAAAACAATTACCAAAAATTGATTTCCAAAATTTGGTATATACCTTTCAAAAAGTCAAACAAATTTTGGGAGCCAAAATGGCAATTAATGCCATCACAACAACTCACATCACTCAAAGTGACTAGACATCACATCACTTAAAGTGACAAGACATCCATCACTTGAATGACTAATGATGTGACACTTGATGTGACTTGTGGGCCGCACTTGAATTCGAAATGCGAGTGGGCCCGCAAACACTCCCGGGCTCAGGGTTCGCTAATTCGGAATTAACGAATTTTCCGTTGTGACCTAATTAAATCAAATTTAATTAAATAATTATGCCTAGCAAAATTACTATTCACGTCGCTAGCGAATTAATTCTAAATTAACTCGTTTGCCCGAATTAAAATCTAATTTTAATTCCGCGTCGAAATCTAATTTCGATTAATATATCGAATATATTAATTTATCGATTAATTCCAAATTAATCGTTCTCTCTCTTTATATAATATTTTATCTCAGATAAAATATCTCTGTAATTAATCCTAGATTAATTTTCTCTCTTAAATAAATAATCCTAGATTAATTATGTGCGAGTCATACGTCATCGGTGAATCTTCGGGAAGCGACCCATGAGATCCTCGGATATGTTGGCAGTAATCCGGTCGTCGGACTATCCGAACACGTACGTACCTAGTACTACGTTTTTACCGATTTACAAGACATGGTTGGCTTCTAGCAAAGCACCGTGCCTACCACAATTCTCTAGAAATATTCTTAAAGGAATATGTAATCTGTATCAGGCGTAGTATACGTAGTATTGCGTATTGCGATCCAGTATCGGATGTCACGTGCTAGGCTGGGGCGGAATTGTGTCTGCCCCGTACGAAGCACATATCGGATCTCTGGTAACTAGTCTCTATAATCAGATAAACATGACCTAGTCATAATATCCCGATAGCTTCAGCATATAAGAGCACCAGTTTCGTATCCTACGTGATCATCATCTCCACTATGACTGGAGTGATACTTCCATCTCGACATCACACCCAATACACTACGATTCTCAATATACCTAGAAGAGGCGTACACAGAACCTGTTAAAACCTTGGACGACCAAAACCAAAGTATAATGATGTCGCAAGTACTAGCGGTGGCAAGTCTCAGGTTAAGACCAAATACACCTACCCTGATTCGCACTTCCATAGACACATAGTCATACTACCAATGGAATTCTGAGGGGTCTATCCAGAGCGAAGCTGTTTCCTTACCATCGGTAAACACAACTTCTTTTTACACTTGCATGAGTATCCAATACCACCAAATATATGAAACTATGCTGTTATGCTTTCACAACGCGCACAAGTGTAATATAGTGTATTCCGCATTATCGATGTCCAATATCGATAATACTACCACTATGGATATTTAATGATTAAAGCTTCGTGGATTGATACTGTCTCATATCATCTCAATCCGGAACTAATAATAAGGACCTTCTATCATAACATCTTGGTAATGTAATTACAAATGATAAAAGAGCAATTTCCTTTGTCACATAGTTAATTTGTACAACAACACCATGTTCTGTACAAATAGTGATGTTATGGGTCATAATTGTCCAACAAGCAACTCATCATCCATATATACACCAAGCGGACGGATCTCCGCTAGTAGCCTATGAGATCGGCTACCCCAATTATGGGCGGATCATATCATCATGCTAGTCTCTCCGCTTTTGAACGCCCTGATTATTCACAAAACTATGACTAAGATCGTTTGAGAGTAATGATTCTCATAAGGCGTGGAAGCCATCATCTTATTACTTCAAGGGCTTTATTACAGTGTTTAATGATTCATATAATTTATGTAAGACACGTATAATAAAGATTACCATTTTATTAATTAATGAGAATATTGCAAATACATGTATATATAGCCCATCCACAAGTGGGTATAGGGCATATCCCTAACAATCTCCCACTTGCACTATAGCCAACTAGTATGAATTTGGACACCATACTCTTGGGTGTGCCTATCATGCTTTTATTGAGTCAGCTCTTTAGTCAGAGAATCTGTAAGATTATCTTCTGTGGGTATTTTCTCTATAATAACTTCTTTTCTCTCAAAATATCCCTGATGAGATAAAATCGCCTGAGGACATGCTTGGATTTATGGTGTGACATTCGTTCCTTTGATTGAGCAATGGCGCCCATGTTGTCACAGTACATCGTGACACCATTCTTTATCGCGGGAAGCACTTCTAGCTCCGTGATGAACTTTTTTATCTAGACTGCTTCTTTAGCTGCCTCAGATGCTGCAATATACTCGGCTTCAGTGGTGGAGTCAATTGTAGTTGACTACTTTGAACTTTTCCAACTGATAGCTCCGCCATTCAAAGTAAACATATATCTTATTTGCGGTCTGCTGTCATCCATATCGGTCTGAAAGATCATATCATAGTAAGCAATGACTTTCATCTCAAAACCATCTCCGTATGTCAAGAACACATCCTTAGTTCTTCTCAGATACTTGAGGATTATTTTGATAGCTGCCCAGTGTTACTCACCAGGATTTGCCTGATACATGCTCGTTATACTAAGAGCATAAGAGACATCAGATCTTTACATAACATGACGTACATGATCGATCCTATTGCTGAAGCATAAGGGATTCTACTCATACGCTCTCTATCTGAAGGAGTATGTGGACATTGCTCCTTAGATAATTTGATTCCATGACAAATAGGTAATTACCTCTTTTGGAATCTTCCATTTTGAATCTTTTCAAAAATTTATCTATGTACGTAGGTTGAGAAAGTCATAACAACCTCTTAGATCTATTACGGTAGATCTTAATGCCGAAGATGTAGGCTGCTTCTCTCAAATATTTCATGGAGAAATTCTGAGATAACCATTGCTTGGTGGCTTGCATCATGGGAATATAATTCCCGATGATTAATATCTCATCGACATATAATACAAGAAATATAACAGCACTCCCACTACTTTTCCTGTAAACAAAAGGCTTGTCTACATTTTTTATGAAGTCAAATTCTTTGATTGTCTCGTCAAATCGTATATTCCAACTTCTATAGGCTTGCTTGAGTCCATAAATGGATCATTTAAGCTTGCATACTTTATTATGATCATCCTTAGATGCAAATCCTGTTGGGAAAATCTAAGGTCCCGAGGATCGATTATCAAGCAAGAAACAACATGTCAATACATAAAGAAGTTGCGGAATACTTACATCGATCCGTTGAGGCGATGCGGCGAAGAACAAAACTTTTTCTGACCTCTTTGGTGCTCTCAGCAGTGCATTTTTTGTGCTCTCCTTGGATTCGGCCATGGTGCTTCATTGATGTCTTCAAGCTCTAAGCTTCCAAAATGGATTCCATGGTCACAATTGAGTTCCCATATCACCTTGTATGCCTCTTTGTGTGCTAGCACTCTTGAAGATTTGCAACAAATCTTCTCCTTCTTGCTTATGGCTCTCGGCCAAGTGAAGAAATTAGAGAGAAATTGGCCCTAGGCCGTGAGAGGGAGAGGAGGGAAAGAAGCTCCAAAACCGTGTGAGGGAGAGAGAGAATTGATGGAGTGTTGTTTTTATTTTGTATATCTAATACACAAAATGGAAAAGTCAAATACCAATTAAAAAATTTTAAATGTCTTTCAAGCTTTTAAAAAAGCCTTTCCAACTACTCCCATCAGCTATTCACATCACATGTACTACACATCACATCACTCAAAGTGACAAGTGATTTGACGCTTAAAGTGACTAGCGATTTGACGCTTGATGTGATTTGCGGGCCGCACTTGAATTCGAATGCGAGTGCGCTCACAAACACTCCCTGGCTCAGGTTCGTTAATTCCAAATTAATGAATTTTCAGTTGCAACGTAATTAAATAATTATGCCTAGTAAAATCACTATTCACATCGCCACGAATTAATTCTAAATTAACTCGTTCGCCCTAATTAAAATCTAATTTCAATTCCGCGTCGAAATCCAATTTCATATAATATGTCGAATATATTATTTTATTGATTAATTCCAAATTAATCGTATTCTCTCTTTAATTAATATTTTATCCTAGATAAAATATCTCCGTAATTAATCCCAGATTAAATTTCTCTCTCATCTAATTAATCCCAGATTAATTAAAGTGCGAGTCATACGTCATAATTGGACTTTATGGATGTGGTTTTGGGCCCAATTGGATCCAACCAATTTGCCTAAACCCATCTTAGTACAACTAGCCCAATAAGCCCAATAACAACTTTTATAGCCAAAATTCAATTTAAGCCCAATTAATTAAATCACAAAAATTCCAATTTCACAATTTAATTAACCAAAGTGTATAGCATAATTATTACCCAATCAATAATTCCAAAACACCAATTAGCCTAATTAATCATGCTCATTTACAACAATTAGTGTCCACACAATTGATCAAAATCAAACCCATTTCATGCTTCATTTGTCTCGGCAATATAGGGTTTTTCAAATCAATTCCGAATTCAATCCAATAAATCCTAAATCAATATTCCCAACATGATTCCAACTATGAATCAAAAATCCCAAGACATTTAGGCTATGTCATTCTCGGCCAAGCCTCAATTTTGGGCAAATTGTTCCAACAATATTTCATGAAATTGATCCAATCAAACTTCAATTAACATCATTTAAGCATACTCAATCAATTAATTTAACCAAATCATGCTAAAAATCAATTTACCCAATTTTAACCCTAAGTTCAAGTTTCATGCTTTTACTCGCTCTGATACCATTGTTGGGAAAATCTAAGGTCCCGAGGATCGATTATCAAGCAAGAAACAACATGTGAATACACAAAGAAGTTACAAAATACTTACATCGATCGGTTAAGGCGATGCGGCGAAGAACAAAACTTTTTCTGCCCTCATTGGTGCTCTCGGCAGTGTATTTTTTGTGCTCTCCTTGGATTCGGCCATGGTGCTCCATTGATGTCTTCAATCTCCAAGCTTCCAAAATGGATTCCATGCTCACAAGTGAGTTCCCCTATCACCTTGTATGCCTCTTTGTGTGCTAGCACTCTTGAAGATTGCAACAAATCTTCTCCTTCTGCTTATGGCTCTCGCCAAGTGAAGAAATTAGAGAGAAATTGGCCCTAGGCCGTGAGAGGGAGAGGAGGGAAAGAAGCTCCAAAACCGTGAGAGAGAGAGAGAGAATGATGGAGTATTGTTTTTATTTTGTATATCTAATACACAAAAAGGAAAAGTCAAATACCAATTAAAAAATTGTAAATGTCTTTCAAGCTTTTAAAAAAGCCTTTCCAACTACTCCCATCAGCTATTCACATCACATGTACTACACATCACATCACTCAAAGTGACAAGTGATTTGACGCTTGAAGTGACTAGCAATTTGACGTTGATGTGACTTGCGGGCCGTACTTGAATTCGAAATGCGAGTGCCCTCGCAAACACTCCCGGGCTCGGGTTCGTTAATTCCAAACTAACGAATTTTCCATTGAACGTAATTAAATAATTATGCCTAGCAAAATCACAATTAACGTCACTAACGAATTAATTCTAAATTAACTCGTTCGACCTAATTAAAATCTAATTTCAATTCCGCGTTGAAATCCAATTTCATATAATATATCGAATATATTATTTTATTGATTAATTCCAAATTAATCGTATTCTCTCTTTAATTAATATTTTATCCTAGATAAAATATCTCCGTAATTAATCCCGATTAAATTTCTCTCTCATCTAATTAATCCCAGATTAATTAAAGTGCGAGTCATACGTCATAATTGGACTTTATGGATGTGGTTTTGGGCCCAATTGGATCCAACCAATTTGCCTAAACCCATCTTAGTACAACTAAGCCCAATAAGCCCAATAACAACTTTTATAGCCAAAATTCAATTTAAGCCCAATTAATTAAATCACAAAAATTCCAATTTCACAATTTAATTAACCAAAGTGTATAGCATAATTAATTACCCAAATCAATAATTCCAAAACACCAATTAGCCTAATTAATCATGCTCATTTAACAACAATTAGTGTCCAACACAATTGATCAAAAATCAAACCCTTTCATGCTTCATTTGTCTCGGCAATATAGGTTTTTCAATCAATTCCGAATTCAATCCAATTAAATCCTAAATCAATATTCCCAACATGATTCCAACTATGAATCAAAAATCCCAAGACATTTAGGGCTATGTCATTCTCGCCAAGCCTCAATTTTGGGCAAAAATTGTTCCAAACAATATTTCATGAAATTGATCCAATCAAACTTCAATTAAACATCATTTAAGCATACTCAATCAATTAATTTAACCAAATCATGCTAAAAATCAATTTACCCAATTTTAACCCTAAGTTCAAGTTTCATGCTTTTACTCGCTCTGATACCATTGTTGGGAAAATCTAAGGTCCCGAGGATCGATTATCAAGCAAGAAACAACATGTGAATACACAAAGAAGTTACAAAATACTTACATCGATCGGTTAAGGCGATGCGGCGAAGAACAAAACTTTTTCTGCCCTCATTGGTGCTCTCGGCAGTGTATTTTTTGTGCTCTCCTTGGATTCGGCCATGGTGCTCCATTGATGTCTTCAATCTCCAAGCTTCCAAAATGGATTCCATGCTCACAAGTGAGTTCCCCTATCACCTTGTATGCCTCTTTGTGTGCTAGCACTCTTGAAGATTTGCAACAAATCTTCTCCTTCTTGCTTATGGCTCTCGGCCAAGTGAAGAAATTAGAGAGAAATTGGCCCTAGGCCGTGAGAGGGAGAGGAGGGAAAGAAGCTCCAAAACCGTGAGAGAGAGAGAGAGAATGGATGGAGTATTGTTTTTATTTTGTATATCTAATACACAAAAAGGAAAAGTCAAATACCAATTAAAAAATTGTAAATGTCTTTCAAGCTTTTAAAAAAGCCTTTCCAACTACTCCCATCAGCTATTCACATCACATGTACTACACATCACATCACTCAAAGTGACAAGTGATTTGACGCTTGAAGTGACTAGCAATTTGACGTTTGATGTGACTTGCGGGCCGTACTTGAATTCGAAATGCGAGTGCCCTCGCAAACACTCCCGGGCTCGGGTTCGTTAATTCCAAACTAACGAATTTTCCATTGAGACGTAATTAAATAATTATGCCTAGCAAAATCACTATTAACGTCGCTAACGAATTAATTCTAAATTAACTCGTTCGACCTAATTAAAATCTAATTTCAATTCCGCGTTGAAATCCAATTTCATATAATATATCGAATATATTATTTTATTGATTAATTCCAAATTAATCGTATTCTCTCTTTAATTAATATTTTATCCTAGATAAAATATCTCCGTAATTAATCCCAGATTAAATTTCTCTCTCATCTAATTAATCCCAGATTAATCAAAGTGCGAGTCATACGTCATAATTGGACTTTATGGATGTGGTTTTGGGCCCAATTGGATCCAACCAATTTGCCTAAACCCATCTTAGTACAACTAAGCCCAATAAGCCCAATAACAACTTTTATAGCCAAAATTCAATTTAAGCCCAATTAATTAAATCACAAAAATTCCAATTTCACAATTTAATTAACCAAAGTGTATAGCATAATTAATTACCCAAATCAATAATTCCAAAACACCAATTAGCCTAATTAATCATGCTCATTTAACAACAATTAGTGTCCAACACAATTGATCAAAAATCAAACCCATTTCATGCTTCATTTGTCTCGGCAATATAGGGTTTTTCAAATCAATTCCGAATTCAATCCAATTAAATCCTAAATCAATATTCCCAACATGATTCCAACTATGAATCAAAAATCCCAAGACATTTAGGGCTATGTCATTCTCGGCCAAGCCTCAATTTTGGGCAAAAATTGTTCCAAACAATATTTCATGAAATTGATCCAATCAAACTTCAATTAAACATCATTTAAGCATACTCAATCAATTAATTTAACCAAATCATGCTAAAAATCAATTTACCCAATTTTAACCCTAAGTTCAAGTTTCATGCTTTACTCGCTCTGATACCATTGTTGGGGAAATCTAAGGTCCCGAGGATCGATTATCAAGCAAGAAACACATGTGAATACACAAAGAAGTTACAAAATACTTACATCGATCGGTTGAGGCGATGCGGCGAAGAACAAAACTTTCTGCCCTCATTGGTGCTCTCGGCAGTGTTTTTTGTGCTCTCCTTGGATTCGGCCATGGTGCTCCATTGATGTCTTCAATCTCCAAGCTTCCAAAATGGATTCCATGCTCACAAGTGAGTTCCCCTATCACCTTGTATGCCTCTTTGTGTGCTAGCACTCTTGAAGATTTGCAACAAATCTTCTCCTTCTTGCTTATGGCTCTCGGCCAAGTGAAGAAATTAGAGAGAAATTGGCCCTAGGCGTGAGAGGGAGAGGAGGGAAGAAGCTCCAAAACCGTGTGAGAGAGAGAGAGAATGGATGGAGTATTGTTTTTATTTTGTATTCTAATACACAAAAAGGAAAAGTCAAATACCAATTAAAAATTGTAAATGTCTTTCAAGCTTTTAAAAAAGCCTTTCCAACTACTCCCATCAGCTATTCACATCACATGTACTACACATCACATCACTCAAAGTGACAAGTGATTTGACGCTTGAAGTGACTAGCAATTTGACGTTTGATGTGACTTGCGGGCCGTACTTGAATTCGAAATGCGAGTGCCCTCGCAAACACTCCCGGGCTCGGGTTCGTTAATTCCAAACTAACGATTTTCCATTGAGACGTAATAAATAATTATGCCTAGCAAAATCACTATTAACGTCGCTAACGAATTAATTCTAAATTAACTCGTTCGACCTAATTAAAATCTAATTTCATTCCGCGTTGAAATCCAATTTCATATAATATATCGAATATATTATTTTATTGATTAATTCCAAATTAATCGTATTCTTTCTTTAATTAATATTTTATCCTAGATAAAATATCTCCGTAATTAATCCCAGATTAAATTTCTCTCTCATCTAATTAATCCCAGATTAATTAAAGTGCGAGTCATACGTCATCAGTGAATCTTCGGGAAGCGACCCATGAGATCCCCGGATATGTTGGCAGTAAATCTGGTCGTCGGACTATTTGAACACGTACGTACCTAGTACTACGTTTATACTGATTTACAAGACAAGGTTGGCTTCTAGTAAAGCGCCATGCCTACCCAATTCTCCAGAAATATCCTTACAGGAATATGTGATCTATATCAGGCGTAGTATACGTAGTATTGCGTATCTCGATCCAACATCAGATGTCACATGCTAGGCCTGGGGCTGAAATTGTGTCTTCCCCGTATGAAGCACATATCGGATCTCTTGTAACTAGTCTCTATAATCGGATAAATATGACCTAGTCATTTTATCCCGATGACTGCAGTACCTAAGAGAACCAATTTCGTATCCTACGTGACCATTATCTCCACTATGACTTGAGTGATACTTCCGTCATGACATCACACCCAACACACTACGATTCTCAATATACCCAGCAGAGGCATACACAGAACCTGTTAAAGCCCTGGACGACCAAAAACCAAAGTATATTGATTGTCGCAAGTATTAGCGGTGCAAGTCTCAGGTTAAGACCAAATACACCTACCCTGATTTCGGACTTCCATAGACACATAGTCATACTACCAATGGAATTCCGAGGGGTCTATCCAGAGCGAAGCTGTTTCCCGTACCATCGGTAAAATACAACCTCCTACTACACTTGCATGAGTATCCTATACCCAAATATATGAGAACTATGCTGTTATGCCCTCACAACGCGCACAAGTGTAATACTAGTCTTTTTCGCATTATCGATGTTCAATCTCGATAATACTTTGACTATGGATATTTAATGATTAAACCTTCGTGGATTGATACTGTCTCATATCATCTCAATCCAGGAACTAATCATATGGACCTTTCATCATTTATACATCTTGGTGATCTAATCACAAATGATAAAAGAGCAATTTCATTTGTCACATAGTTAATTTGTACAACAACACCATGATCTGTACAAATAGTGACGCTATGGGTCATAACTGTCAAACAATCTCTCACTTGGCCTATAGCCAGTCACTCAAGTGTCTTACACCCGAACTATGTACGATTCGCTCAAATTACTGAGAAAAGACTTTCGTCAGTGGATTTGCATGATTATCATCTGATGCGATTTATACGATCATCACATCGCGACGATGTATGATCCGAACGAATCAGATGAATAGTCGAAGTATATATCTGGATCGTTGATGAGACCATTAATTCTTTAGCCTGCGCTGTAGCCTAGCTCAGCTGCTAACATAACTATATCTAATCTAATTAGATTTATTATCGACCCCAAATGCTTCTATTACTATACTGCAGTCAGTGCAGCAATAACCCGTATTTGTTGTTTATTTGGTAGCAGTATCTTGCTTGGAAGATTTCCAGCTCACTGTTCCGTTATTCAAACTGTATAGTACCGTTCTCTGACTTATTCTCATTTTTATCGGTTTGGAAACTTACAATAGTGATCCCAGTCACTTTAAGTTCTCATTCTCCATAGTTTAAGACAACATCCTTAGTTCTCTAAGATACTTAAGGATGTTCTTAACTTCAATCCAGTGACTATCACTCGGTTTGGCCTGATCGTGAATCCATATGCTCAAAGCGTATGAGACACCAGGTCGCGTACATTTATTTCTCAATGTACGGTTTCTTGGAGAGTATGAACAACTTTAAATCTATCCCAACAGATCTTTATTCCTAGAATAAATGTTGTTTCTCCCAAGAATTCTACGGAGAATTTTCTCGAAAGCCAAGCTTTCACCGATTGTTATTATGGGAATATCATTTCCAAGAAATGACATATTATCATTATTTAGGACTTTCGCTGTCAGTGCGCTCCCACTAACCTCCTTATATACACAAGAATCATTTTCGTTTTGAATTAAATCATATACCATTATGATTAAATCAAAAAGATAATTCCAAGAATTCTATGCTTGCTACAAGCCATACATGGATCGAATAACCTGCAAACCTTGTTTCCTAGTTTGGTATGATAAAACCGTAAGGATGTTTTAAACATCCTCCAAAAGGTTTCCGTTAATGAAAGCAGTTTTGGCATTTAGCTGCCATATTTCATAAATGAAACATGCAGCATCAGCAATCATTATCCAAATGGATTTACCGTGGCAACAAGTAAAAGGTTTCGTTGTAATCGACACAATGTTGATAACGATACCTTTTTGCTACAAACCTAGCTTAGTACGTTGGTATGTTGCCTTCCATGTTTGTCTTTCTTGAAGACTTATATAGTACCAATAGGCAAAATGCCTTACGGTACAACAATTAGTATCCAAACTTGGTTGATTTACATGGAATCCATTTCGGATTATATGGCACTTTGCCATAATAGGGAGTCGATACCTTGTATCACTTCCTCATACGCAGTCAGTTCGTATTCCTCAATAAGATTGACATCTTTATGAGGTGAGATCAGAAACCCATACCTCCCAGGTTATGCGTATCCGTTGAAGGAAATGGTAGCTCAGAGCGACTTATGATTAACCTTATCATGTCCAACAAAATTTGGTTTCTCAGTTCGGACACACCGTCAAATTGACATGTTTCGGGAGGAGTCCTCATCGAAAGAATACTATACTCTTTCAAGTATTTGAGAAACTTATTGCTTAAGTATTTTCATCATGGTCTAACCGTGATGATTTAATACTTTAGCCGATTTGTCTGTCTATTTCGTGTCGAAACTGTAAAAGTTTTCAATTTTTGTTTCTTAGGAAACACATAACCATAACGCGATGCCACATCCGTAAAGGTCACAAAACATTCATATCCAGATCTAGCCTAGCTAGACATGGGCCCACTTGCTTCACTATGAACTAGGGCTAACAGATCCGTGGCACTTACATTTTTACCAAGTAAAGGTGTTTTAGGCACTTTGCCCAATAAACTATATTCGTAGACATTATTTGAATGGAATCAAATTTGTCCTAGTACCCACTCTTCAAAAGTGTGGATATATGAGTCTTGTTTAATTGTGTCCTAGACAACAATGCCACATTTAAGTTTCAACTGATCAAACCAGTTTGAGCTATTAGTTTGTCATATTATATGTTTGAGATATATTTATATTCAAAATATAAATTCTGTTATTCACATCTAATGTGTTTATCTCAATATCATCTTTATAAAATAAAACACTTTAGTGTTCTAGAATATAAAGGTATACCCGCAACGGGTTAAACCCTGATATAGAGATAATGTATCTAGTCAAACTAGTTACATTATAACAATTTCCTAATTTAAGTACACACCCGAAGGGTAGTTCCTAAACTTAGGTTTCTACGATTAAAACAGCGACTTTATGTCCCATTTCCGATTCGCAGATTAATCTCAACTATAGTCAGTATCCTGCTCATAGCAGATTCTACACACCAGTACATATTTATGTATCACACTAAGTATCTAAAATCCAATTTTAATACTAGTAGTGAACATTTTTATAACAAACATATTTGAAGTTGGAGCCTTGCTCGTCTTCATTTCCTTCATGTCTGCCTTGTCCAAAGGCAGTCACGCTTCCGCGATTCCGTTTACCACAGTTTAAGCAGACATTTTGGGATATGTCATTTGTCTTCCCAGAAGATTATAATAATTTTGCCTTTCCCCTTTTCCACACCCCAGAAGCCTATGGGCAAGCCTTGGCCTTCTAGAATGTCGAAGTAAGATGCGCCTTGCGCTTCTTTCCTTATTGCAAACTTTGACTTTGACTCCTTGAGTATAGCCATTAGCTCTCCAAGAGTTTACTATTGCAATTTAGTACTTCAAATATCTAAAACAGATCTATGAAGATCCTTCAATTTCATTATCATACTTAAATGATCTAATCCTTAGTTCTGATTAAGAAATTAAGGAGTCCTTTTGGCAAGCTTAATGGATTAAGCACTAAAGTTATCATCACATGAATCTTCCAAAGATTATGCTCTACTATTTGCTTAACTCCGGGCTTAGGCTAATATGTTATTTTATCAAATAAAGTAACTTATTAGTTTCCAGGACCATCTTGAAATTTTATTCCCAATTTGAAAATTAAAGTCGTTTAAAACATTTTTCTCCCAGGATTATGTTTTAAACACTAATCTTTCAATTTATCTTGATTCTAATAGTCCAACTATTTAATCAACGATTTCAGGTACTATTTGTTATAATGATTACTATAGTCTAACTATATATAATCAACTATAGTTTAATAGGTTAAATTCAATTATATTGATTACTATAATCCAATTATAAAATCAACTATTAATTGAAATTAGTTTGAATACAGTCCAACTTTTTATTAATACAACAATTAAATATTAGTACAACTACAAATTAATTTATTTGACGTAATATTTGAAATGAGCGCGTATGGCAAGTTACTAAACGAATATTGCAAATTTATTACTTGCCTCCCACTATTTTTTGGCGAGCCTCTAACCCTCTGTGGATTACTCGGGAAACCGTGTTTCCTAGTGGGCTAGGATCCCGTTAAATGTCACACAATCTTGACTTTGGCCAAAATTGTATGATAATTAACTAGGTAGATCTCTAAGATCAATTGAATCCCATCCAATCCTAGATCCAGTAGGGGGACATCCAAGTCCGAAACATATATCTTATATATGCCAATATATCCAATATATTACCTAACCCTTTTCCTCTGAATCAACTAAGCCTTGGCTTTGGCCCAACAAACTTAGTGATCCTAGTTAAGCGTGACCCATTGACCTTGTAAAGCTTCCTAATCAATGTCGATGGACAAGAAGTGATCTTGACTTTGGCCAACAAATCACAACTTGGACAAGACACTGATAGAACAAAGCCTTCATGATTCAAAACATCCTCAACGGACAAAGGCCTTAACTTTGGCCAACAAACCAATGCCAGTCTTGGATCTTGAGTAAGAATCACTCAATTTGTGAGGATTTTTCGCGTGCAAATTGGCAACCAATTTATTATCTTTGTTAAGGTCTCATCATATCCACCCTTAAACATGCATTCTAAACACATAATAAGGCGCGTAAATATAATAATAATGATATACGGATGGATACTTAACACATTGATCATAGATCAAATCTCTCATTTCCTCTCTCCCGCTAGCACAAGTATATCTTCTACCCGTTACATAACACTTCTAAAGAAACCTCATTTACATTGAGGGCAATAGGTGAGAGAGAAATACACAGAGTTAAAGAGGTAATAGGCTGGACACGCAGGTCCAATTAATAAATTCTAAATTATTACAACAATTTCCAAAATTGCCCCACCCATCTAATATCCATCCGATATACATTATTCATGCATCGCAACCATGTATTCACACAAGCATGTTATCAATCAATCTAATCCAATTAATTAATCTGATAATTAATGACCATCCAATGTTCAAACAACGATTTGATTTTGCGAATAAGTACTCAAAGTACGAATTCTTGAATTAAATTAAACTACAACATTAAATCAAATTTAATATGTATTTAATACTAATCCATGTATTTAATTCCAAATTAAATATTACACTTTTTAAATAAACCTTTACGACTTAAATTCCAAATTTAATCGTTACGGGTCTCAAAGCCCGATTAACATCCAATGTCAATTTAATTAAAGTCAAATGGGCTTTTAATTAATTTCTTAAGGCATGGATTCTTGGTCAACTTGGATCAAACCCAATAACCAAAGCCCATTTAAGGAATCACCCTTATATGCCTAGAAACCAATTTGGGCCCATTAGGCCCAATTAAAATATTAAAGGTCCATTAGTCATAATTGGACTTTATGGATGTGGTTTTGGGCCCAATTGGATCCAACCAATTTGCCTAAACCCATCTTAGTACAATTAAGCCCAATAAGCCCAATAACAACTTTTATAGCCCAAATCCAATTTAAGCCCAATTAATTAAATCACAAAAATTCCAATTTCACAATTTAATTAACCAAAGTGTATAGCATAATTAATTACCCAAATCAATAATTCCAAAACACCAATTAGCCTAATTAATCATGCTCATTTAACAACAATTAGTGTCCAACACAATTGATCAAAAATCAAACCCATTTCATGCTTCATTTGTCTCGGCAATATAGGGTTTTTCAAATCAATTCCGAATTCAATCCAATTAAACCTAAATCAATATTCCCAACATGATTCCAACTATGAATCAAAAATCCCAAGACATTTAGGGCTATGTCATTCTCGGCCAAGCCTCAATTTTGGGCAAAAATTGTTCCAAACAATATTTCATGAAATTGATCCAATCAAACTTCAATTAAACATCATTTAAGCATACTCAATCAATTAATTTAACCAAATCATGCTAAAAATCAATTTACCCAATTTTAACCCTAAGTTCAAGTTTCATGCTTTTACTCACTCTGATACCATTGTTGGGAAAATCTAAGGTCCCGAGGATCGATTATCAAGCAAGAAACAACATGTGAATACACAAAGAAGTTATAGAATACTTACATCGATCGGTTGAGGCGATGCGGCGAAGAACAAAACTTTTTCTGCCCTCATTGGTGCTCTCGGTAGTGTATTTTTTGTGCTCTCCTTGGATTCGGCCATGGTGCTCCATTGATGTCTTCAATCTCCAAGCTTCCAAAATGGATTCCATGCTCACAAGTGAGTTCCCCTATCACCTTGTATGCCACTTTGTGTGCTAGCACTCTTGAAGATTTGCAACAAATCTTCTCCTTCTTGCTTATGGCTCTCGGCCAAGTGAAGAAATTAGAGAGAAATTGGCCCTAGGCCGTGAGAGGGAGAGGAGGGAAAGAAGCTCGAAAACCGTGAGAGAGAGAGAGAGAATGGATGGGGTGTTGTTTTTATTTTGTATATCTAATACACAAAAGGGAAAAGTCAAATACCAATTAAAAAATTGTAAATGTCTTCAAGCTTTTAAAAAATCCTTTCCAACTACTCCCATCAGCTATTCACATCACATGTACTACACATCACATCACTCAAAGTGACAAGTGATTTGACGCTTGAAGTGACTAGCAATTTGACGTTTGATGTGACTTGCGGGCCGTACTTGAATTCGAAATGCGAGTGCCCTCGCAAACACTCCGGGCTCGGGTTCGTTAATTCCAAACTAACGAATTTTCCATTGAGACGTAATTAAATAATTATGCCTAGCAAAATCACTATTAACGTCGAACGAATTAATTCTAAATTAACTCGTTCGCCCTAATTAAAATCTAATTTCAATTCCGTGTCGAAATCCAATTTCGTATAATATATCGAATATATTATTTTATGATTAAATCAAAATTAATCGTATTCTCTTCCGTAATTAAGCCCATATTAATTTTCTCTCTCATCTAATTAATCCCAGATTAATTAAAGTGTGAGTCATACGTCATCGGCGAATCTTCGGGAAGCGACCCATGAGATCCCCGGATATGTTGGCAGTAAATCCGATCGTCGGACTATCCGAACACGTACGTACCTTTATACTAATTTACAAGACAAGGTTGGCTTCTAGCAAAGCACCATGCCTACCCAATTCTCCAGAAATATCCTTACAGGAATATGTGATCTATATCAGGTGTAGTATACGTAGTATTGCGTATCTCGATCCAGCATCAGATGTCACATGCTAGGCCTGGGGCTGGAATTGTGTCTGCCCAGTATGAAGCACATATCGGATCTCTGGTAACTAGTCTCTATAATCGGATAAACATGACCTAGTCATTTTATCCCGATGACTGCAGTACATAAGAGAACCAGTTTCGTATCCTACGTGACCATCATCTCCACTATGACTGGAGTGATACTTCCGTCTTGACATCACACCCAACACACTACGATTCTCAATATACCTAGCAGAGGCAATCTTTATTATATGCGCACAAGTGTAATACTAGTCTTTTTCGCATTATTGATGTCCAATCTCGATAATACTATGACTAGGGATATTTAATGATTAAACCTTCGTGGATTGATACTGTCTCATATCATCTCAATCCAGGAACTAATCATATGGACCTTTCATCATTTATACATCTTGGTGATCTAATCACAAATGATAAAGAGCAATTTCATTTGTCACATAGTTAATTTGTACAACAACACCATGATCTGTACAAATAGTGACGCTATGGGTCATAACTGTCCAAAAAATCCCTCAGGTTGTGTCATATAGACTTCCTCTACGAGGTTCCCAATAAGGAAAGCTGTTTTGACATCCATCTGCCAAATCTCATAATCAAAGTGTGCAGTTAGTGCCAGTAAAATTTGAATGGACTTTATCATTGCAACAAGCGAGAAGGTTTCGTCATAGTCAATTCCTTGGAATTGTCTATAACCTTTCGCCACCAATCTAGCCTTATAGGTTTGGATGTTACCTTCTACATCAGTTTTATGCTTGTAAATCCACTTACATCCTATAGGTTTTATCCCTTCAGGTGCATCCACCAAGTCCCAGACTTGATTATGATACATAGAGTCTATTTTGGATTTCATGGCCTCAAGCCACTTGATTGAATCAATGTCACGCATTGCTTCGTCATAACTGGTGGGATCGTCATTATCAATGACCTGATCATGTTCCTTATCAATATGGAAACCATATCTTTTAGGCTCATATCTTTCCATACCATACCTTCTAAGTTCATAACCTCGTGGTTGTTCCGTCGCTGCCCTTTTGAGGGGCCTGGGGTTTAGTTCTATGTAGTTTGTTCTTATCGTACCTCATCGAGGTCAAGTCTACTCCCACTATATTCTTGAGAAGGAATTCATTCTCTAGAAATTTAGCATTTCGCGAGACAAATGTTCTTGTTCATTTGGGACGTAGAACACGTATGCTATTGAGTTCAAGGCATATCCTACAAACTTACATTTAACTGCCCTGTCATCCAATTTTTTAGTTTGTGTGAGCATATGCATCACATCCCAAAACTATTAGATAACTAATACTAGGACGTTTCCCATACCATAACTCATATGGTGTTTGACTAACAGTCTTGGAAGAAACTTGTTTTAGTAGTAGTGTTGCAGTTTCTAAAGCAAGACCCCAAAATGAAAGAGGTAGATCCCTGCCTAGCATCATTGATCGGACCATATCTAATAATGTCTGATTTCTCCTTTCGGAGACCCCATTATACTGTGGAGTTCCCGGAGGAGTCCAATGGGAAACAATGCCATTTTCTCTCAAGTAATCTTGAAATGCGTCGCTTAAGTATTCTCCACCTCGGTCAGACCTTCGTGACTTAATACTTTTTAAGCTGGTTTTCTACTTCAGCTTTGAAGTCCTTGAATTTCTCAAAGGCTTCAGATTTGTACCGTATAAGGTATACATACCCATATCACGAGTGATCATCGATAAAGGTAATGAAGTAGGAGAATCCACCTCTAGCGGTGACTGACATTGGGCCACATACATCAGAGTGTATGAGTTCTAATTTCTCCGCTGCACGCTGTCATTTACCTTTGAAGGGTAATTTGGTCATTTTACCAAGTAAACAAGACTCACAAGTTCCATAAGGTTCATATTTGAAGGGTCTGAAATACCCATCCTTATGTAGCTTAGTTAATCTTATTTCATGATATGACCTAAGCAAGTGTGCCATAGAAGTGATTCATTGAGATTATTTGAGTTAACGTTGTATATATTAGAGGTTGAACATTCTTTGTTAGTTTGTAAGACATAGATACCATTATTCAAAATACCATCTCCATATTTTATTTCATTGAAATAAATAGAACATTCATTACAACTTATTAGGCATGAAAAACCTTTATTAAATAAAGAAGAAATTGAAATGATGTTCTTTACTAGAGAAGGTACATAAACACAATCTTCTAAGTCTAAAACTAAACCATTCGGAAAAACTAATGAATAAGTCCCCACGCAAAATGCAGCCAGTTTTGCTCCATTACCAATGCGTAAGTCAACCTCCCCATGACGGAGTCTCCTACTGTTTCTCAGGCCCTGCACATTGTTACACAAGTGAGTCCCATAACCGGTGTCAAGCACCCAAGTAGAAGGTTCAGAGTTTTGAGAATATAGTTCAATCATATACAACATACCTGAAGTATTGGGCTTCTTGGCCTAATGATCTTAATATTGTTCAATCAGATCATTGGCTTTCAAGGATTTGCAGTCTTTCTTCCAATGACCCTTCTTTCCACAAAAAAAACATTTCCCATTTCCCTTTTTTCTTCTCCACCTTACCATTGGGCTTTAGGTGATCTGGAGCCTTGGCCTTGTCCTTATTTTTCTTTGGGCCTCGTGGCTTCAGGTTCGTACCCGTAAGCATGACGAAGGTTTTAAGCTCCAGTTTCAAGTCCTTCTATGTTTGATTTATCAGATTGTGCAATTCTGCTAAAATATCTGATTTATTAGACAAATGAAACTGCATAATAAAGTTAGAGAAGTCTTTTGGTAAGGACTGAAGAATTAGATCGTGACCTATCTCATGATCCATGATGAACCCAAGGTTGGCCAATTTTTCAATGTGGCCAATCATCTTAAGCACCTGTCCACTAATAGATCCTTCATGATACCTTGTTTGGAATAAGGCACGTGACACTTGGAATCTCACGGTATGAACGGAAGTTGCATACAACTCCTTCAATTGAAAGATGATGGTTTGAGCATCTATATCTTCGTGAGCTTTCTGAAGTTCGTCCGACATAGAGCGAAGCATTATGCAAACTACTTGCTCATCATCATCGACGTGTTTCTTCCAAGCATCAAAAGTATTTTGGTCAGCATCTTCTGTGGGTTCAGAGGGAAATGGTTTTTCAAGAACATATAAAATCTTTTCTTGCCGTAAGATAATTTTAAGGTTTCTAAACCAATCATTGTAGTTGTCCCATTTGAGCTTATGCTCATCAAGGATGGAACCGAGTGATATTCTGTTTGCCATTTGAATATTTGTGAAATATTTTAACCCACCTATTAAGAGAGAATGTTAAAATTAGGAATATGTTTTCATTAATGTTTCATAATAACATTGGCTTTTAATATTATGAAGTTGCTCCCACTCAATTGTTTTAAAATTTTAAGCAAATCGCATCAACCCCAATATGATGGATTTTTTGTGGACAAGGATCCCATTATCATCATTTCACTACTCCGACTAGGGCTGGTCGTTATAAAATACGATAATTAGGTAGGTTCCCAACCAATTTATGATATAAATCACAATTCCTTGATCATTGGGTTGGGCAATCAAACATGCCATAGCTTATGCTAGTCCTTGGGATACCCAATCTTGCCACTAAGTTATAAGACCACGCCTAAGGGTCGCTGTGTCTCATGACTCAGAAAATTCAAACCATTTTCAATAGTATGATTTAGGGACAAATTGGTATTGGTCAGTCTGGTAAAGCCTAGTCCTGCAAATACGGTTTAAGCCCTTTGGGTCTATACTTTACAATGGGAGGCAAATTTTAGACTTAAATTATTATTGAGGATTTTAGCAAGTTTAAGTGAATAACTGTCAAATGGATTCCTCCATTGAAAATTCCCCAGAGGGAGGGTGGAGCGAACTCTCTAAAAAACCCTTACCTCTTAGGCTCTTATTGCCTTGGTGACATGAATAAATAATAGATCCTCCAAATTAGTCAAACACTTTAAATATGCTTTAAGGTAAGCTTTGAGTAAATGATTATCTAGATGTCTTCACAGCTTTTCCTTTTGGCTATAAGAAGGTAGTGAGTGAAGGAAGACACCAGATCATTATCTAACTCTAGTAATACCTTTGGTTAAATTAACTTTAGTTTGGAAAGTTTTATTAACGCCTTGGTCCTACCCCACTTATATCTTTTATAATGTCTTTTATTATAAACAAGTGATTTATATTTATTAGCCTTAAAGGTAATAAATCTCTAAGTTCATCACAGAATAATTACTTAGCTAAGGGATAAGCTATATACTCTATATTTCTTTAGAAAGTCGCTAGATGTTTGCACCCTAAAACAATCATGCCAATTCTAATAATACATAGAATCATCAAGCATATGCGTTTTAATATGTTGGAATTATTTTAGGCATTAAATAACTTTGATTAATATTTAATTATGATATTGCATTTTATTTTAATCAAATAAATTTACTATTCACATTTTTTTTTACAGATGCGTGAATTTTAAATGCAATTTCACAATTCAAATCTTAACCAAATCAATCAAAACTTGTGCCTAAAAGTAAGTTCAGGGTTTTAGCTTTCCAACGAACTTTTACACACCCAATTTCGAGTTCACATGATAGAGAACTATTCAAAACAAAAACGGCGCGATGATACCACTGTTTGGAAGCGGCCGCGAGTGCGCAACGGAAAATTAAAAATTATGATGTCGTTATCCCTTTCCCCAAGACCAATTTGTTTTGATTATTCTACAAGCCTAGGCATGTTACTATATATTCTAAGCATAAAAACGCATAAAGCATGCAAAGAACATAAACCTAAACATGCTAACTATCATAAGAACTCTAATTAAAATAAAGAAAGAAAAAGACTTACTTGAACCGAAGACTCCTCCAGTCCTCCCTCTAATCTACAAGCTTTTCTCGAACTCAGCAAGCTCTTCAACGTTCTCAAGAGCCACCCAAGTGTGTGGCCTCCAAAGGTGCACACACCAAAGCCAAAACTCAACGGCAAGACAATGCCTTGAGTTCACGAAAAGTTTGCCCTTGGTGCCAGCCTAGGCAAATACCTCAAAACTTTTAACTTGAGATTCCTTTAGTCAATTAGACTTAAGGATCCTCAAAATCAGTGGCTTACTCTTAAACTTTAGAGTTGCTCACTTATATAAACCCAAGATATGAAAGGTTTGGTGTAAAAATTTGTAAATAATTCTTTGGGTTTATATAGGTGCTCTAAAGACAACAAAATTAATTAAGAATCCAATGTGGAATAAATGCTAATTAAATCTTAGCCATTGGATCTTAATATAGTGGTTTAATGAGATTATAAAACCCTAATAAGAGTTTGGGCTGAATTGAAATTCAAAACAAATAAAAAAAATAAAAAATAAAAAAACACATATTTATTTATTTATTTAGTTATTTTCTTATTCATTTTTCCAATTCCCAAAGTGCCCCTATCGTCATTCACCAATCCCTAAGCCACTTTGGAACTCATAAATGATATGTTCAATAATTAAACACATTGAACCATTTATGAACAATTCCTACAGCAATCATATATGCTGTTAAATTTGTACTGTGCACTGTCAACCATTGATTTCGACTTTGTTGTATGTGACTTTGGGTTCCCCTCAACTGGACATGAAATGAATCGTGATAAATTAATCGAACATAAATTATCCTCGATCAGATGGTCGTTGATGAGCGGAAAATATATCAATATTTACCGCCCCTTTAACTTATATGTTTATTTAGTTTCTCGGGTTAATGAACTTTTTGATGTGTTTTAGTTTATTTTGCAGATAAAATAATATCGGGTCTTAATGAAATCATTTAGGATGAAATATGGGTCAAATAATGGCAATTATTGGACTTGATATTTTAATTTTGGAGATTGGAAACTTGAAAGGGCGTTTTGACGAAGTGCAGTTTTGGAAATTCCAGTTTTTTGCGCATCTGTCGTATTTTGGGCATAACGTTTTTACTCAGATATCGGATTGAGCTGATTCAAGTTCCAGATTAAAGAAGACTCAAAGATCTACAACATTTAAAGAAAACATTTCGAATTCTGAATATTTCATGCCCGAAATTGATGAACTATCCAGAAGTGTGTGGTGTGTAATTATTAAAAGTCATTATCAATCATTTTCAAAGCAAAATATTAATTAATAAATAATTAATAAAAATTATCAAATCACCACCCAACAAGATAAGCAATTAGTGGAGCAATTATGGATTTGGTGGACTAATTAGTGGAGAAATTAATAATGGATTTGGTGGAGAATTTGATGGATGATTTGATGGTGGCAAAATTTTGCCTATAAATACCACGCCATTTCATTTGTAAAATTCATACTTTCTTCTTTGAAATTCTTAATGAATAAATAAGAAGATTGTATCTAGTTTGTTTATTTTTAGTTTTCAGTAATTAATTTTCGTTTCGCACTTTCTTTTCTTTACTTTTCAGTTTTTACTTTCCGCAATTTACTTTTACGCACAACATTTTCTTTCTGTACTTTTGCAGTTTTTATTTTTCAAGCAATGAGGAGGTAATTCTCCTTTGCTGGGGTGAAAGGTAAAGCTTTTATTATTACTATTTAGATTAATCTCCCTTAATTATAATATAAAAACTATTTAAAACCTGACTTAAAAAGGGATACCGCTATATTGGTCGGTTGGTAATTAATTATAAATTGGTTTTAACCTGACTTAATATGGATACCGCCTGGTTGGTCGGTTGGTAATTAATTATTAATTTGACTTAATCAGGATACCGCCTATATGGCTGGTTAGTAATTATCACGCAAAGTTAATATATTATATTAAGGGAGATATCTAAAATAGTAGTAATAAAAGTTGATCCTCTAACCCCAGCATTCTCTTTTATTATACTTTTACTTTATTTAATTTCAACAATTTACTTTCAGTAATTTATTTTTAATTTTTTTTACTTTTTACTTTTACTTTATTTACTTTTCAGCAATTTACTTTTCAGTATTTAATTTTCAGCAATTTACTTTATGTCTTTTATTTTATTTAAGTTTTTACTACCCGTAAATATGTGTCGTAACTAAGCCAGTTATCTGGGGTTGTGATGAATTTCAATATCACTGTTTTATAAGGGTTAGATTATAGGTTGGGTAATTTAAAGATTTATTTATTGAGTCTTAATCTTAATGCTTTTTATTAACTGGCCATTAATAAAATTGATTAGGTAAACTTGAAATGAATTAGACATAGGATTTTAAGTTTAAGACCTTAGACTCAATAGCCCACGATCTTCCTTGAGGTAGATAACCCTTTAATAGATTTCCTTACAGGATAGGAATATACCTGTCGGGCAGGGGTAGCCATAATTGGAACTCAAACTTAATGAATCTAGGTAATTTGGTTGACATAGACATATGGTTCAATTGGATTATACTAGGTATTTGTAATTGACCATCGGAAGAGGCTTTTACATAATTTAGTGTTCCAGGTTAATAAATCAATATTTTACCCAACTATAAGATAACCACTTCATCTTTTAAATAATAGTGGAATAAATCACAACCCTGGATAGTTTTTATAATTTGAATTTCCACCAACCTACTTTCGAACCATTTTATTTACTTGTTTTTAAATTTAGAATCGTCACCATTTTAAATCAATCAATCAACTTGTTAGATATTAGTAATCATTTTACCTCATAAAATTAATAGTTTAGATATTAAGTCCTCGTGGATCGATATTTTTATACTACTTGAACGATACGTGCGCTTGCGTTATACGTGTGTGTTTACGCCGGTCAAGTTTTTGGCGCCGTTGCCGGGGACTTATTTATCTTTCACTATTATTTAGGGGTTAGATACGTTACTTGTATCTAATTTATTTTTACTTATTGTCGTTGTTTTCTTGTGTTTCAGGTTCTCAGAAACTACATGAGACGAACCAAAAGCTTTGAACTCCGATCGCTTGACCCATAAATTGAAAGAACCATCAGACAGTTGAGAAGGGAAAGGCGAGAAGGCCAAGAAGCTTTAGTCAACATGGAACCTGAACCTTTGAACGTTGCACCACCAATTCCCATTCGAGACAGAACCATTCCGGTGGTTGACAGACTCATTTCTTGCTATTGTACTTCCTCCCTTACCAGCAAATGCGTGTGACATCAAAACAGCATTCAGATGATTCAGCAGTCAGTTCAGTTTGGGGGGAATGCAACTGAAGATCCTAAATCCCACATCAGCAACTTCCTGGAAGTTTGCGGCACTTTAACTACAACAGCATCAGAAGAAGCAATGAGACTGCGAGTTTTTCCATATTCCCTGAAGGACAGAGCTAAATCTTGGCTACATTCACTACCAGCAGGTTCTATCACAACTTGGAACACTTTAGCCACCAAATTTCTTGCAAAGTACTTTCCACCAGCCAGAACCGGAAAATTGAGGAATGACATCACATCCTTTGTACAACAAGATTCAGAATCCCTCTGGGAAGCTTGGGAAAAGTACAAAGATTTACTCCGGAAATGTCCTCACCATGAAATTCCAAAGTGGCTACAAGTTCAGACCTTCTACAATGGACTTTCTGGAATAATGAGAACCACAATCGATGCTGCTGCTAGAGGAGCCTTGATGGCAAAAGGAGAAGATCAAGCCTGGGACCTAATCGAAGAAATGGCCAACAACAATTCCTTGTGGCCAACAGAAAGAAGCATGATCCAAAGAATTGCAGGAATTTATGAAGTTGGAGCAAACACAGCAGTGAATACCAGGCTGGATCAGATATGCAAATGTCTAGAAACACTTAGCACGCAAGTTGTGACACACTACTGGATCCACAAGTTCACCATATGGAGGAGCACCAGAGTCAACCAACTTGAAGAAACGGTGAATTATGTCAGCAATTTCAACAGACAATGGAACAATCCATATTCCAACACCTACAACCCAGAGTGGAGGAATCATCCTAATTTATCATGGAGCAACAATTCAGGCCAACAGCAGAACTATCCACCTGAATTCCAGCAACAGAACAAAGGCCGGGAGCAGGCAAATGATCAGGAATAACAGAAGTGTTGACCTACTTGAAAAGATGGAAGCAAAACGACTCTCAAGCAGCAAGATATGACACTATATTTCAAAGCCATTCACCTCTATCAAAGCACTAGAGAATCAAATCGGACAACTGGCAAATGCTCAGAGTTACAGACCGCCAGGTACCCTTCCTAGCAACACAGAGCCAAATCCAAGAAACATGGGGAATGAGCAATGTCATGCCATCATGTTAAAAAGCGGTACTGAAATTAACAAAGATGTTGGAGTCAAAACAGCTGCTGAGGAAGTTCCAAAAGAAACAAAGCAACAGATGGAGGAAAAAGAAGCAAAGGAAAAAGAACAATCACTCCACAATCCACATTTTCCTCAACGTCTTCAGAAGAACAAATTGGACAAGCAGTTTTCTCGTTCCTGGAGATCTTCAAAAAGCTGCATATCAACATTCCATTTGCAGAAGCGTTGGAACAAATGCCCCCTATGCCAAATTCATGAAAGATATTCTTTCACGAAAACGGAGATTGGGAGATTACGAGACAGTAGCATTAACAGAAGAATGTAGTGCCATCATTCAGAGGAAACTTCCCCCAAATTTGAAAGATCCTGGCAGTTTCACTGTTCCTTGCGTCATAGGAGAACATAACTTTGTTAAGGCTTTGTGTGATTTAGGTGCGAGTGTTAACTTGATGCCTTTCTCTATTTTCAGGAAATTACAGATTGGAGAAACAATGCCAACCAAGTCTCACTGCAACTTGCTGATAGAACGCTCGTATTTCCGAGAGGTGTAGTTGAGGATGTGCTGGTCAAGGTTGACAAATTCATTTTCCCAGCAGATTTTATTGTCCTTGATATGGAGGAAGACGCAGACGTGCCAATCATCCTTGGGAGACCATTCTTGGCTACAGGTCGAACCATTATTGATGTACAAAAAGGAGAATTAACCATGAGGGTACAGGACCAAGAAGTAACATTCAATGTTTTCAAGCCATGAATTTCCCAGATGATGAAAAGAAGGAGGAATGTTTCAGACTCGATGTGATACACAGTACCATTCAGAACTCAATGCAATGCAAAGTTCTACTGACAAACTTAAAACATGTCAATTGCCTGTGGAGCCTAAGATAAAGCGTCTTTTGTACTGAAGGAGCCAATTCTTGCACTACAAGCAACAGAAGAGAAAAAGTTCCCCAACTCAACGAATTGGAGGAATTTCACAATCAGCCTTTTGAGGATGCCAAATTGTACAAAGAAAAGGGCAAGAAGAGACATGATGAGAAGTTAGTGCGCATACAACTAGAACCAGGGCAGAAGGTACTGTTAAACAAATCAAGGGTGAAATTCTTCCCATGGAAGCCAAAATCACGGTGGTTAGGTCCATTTGTGATCACCAAAGTTTTACCATAGAGCCGTTGAGTACATGATCCGAACTCCAACAAAACATTCAAGGTTTAAAAACAAGCGTGTCAGCACTACTGGGGAGAATCATTTGAGCGACAAAAAGAAAGTGTCACACTTTCAGATCTAGCTAACGTTCAAGAAGACACGTCTAGCTGACGACTTTAAACTTAGCGCTAGCAGGGAGGCAACCCATGCAATTTTGTGTATATATTGTGATTGGTGTGTTTTATTTTTTGTCTGTTTAAATTTTTGCAGGATTAGTCATTTCAAAATGGAAGATGCTCTCGCCAAATCTTCACAAGCAATTCCTTCTCTCCCTCAAAATCTCTCTGATGAAAGTCTATAAAACTCGCTTGGAACGAATGAGACTACTGATGATCAAGGTATTCATACTGACATTCGTTGGTTAATTGAAGCACGGGTTCGATTGGCAGGTGAGTTTTCTGACTCTTTTATTTCACATCTGCCTGGTTTAGGAAAGAGCACATATGCTAAAAAGAGAAGAGCCAAAAGAATGTGTGTTTGTTATAAATGTGCTCGCATATTTTGTAATACTCGTTGTCGTTCTTTAGGAATGGTGTCCGATAACCGCGAAGATAAGATTAACTTCATTAGGGATGGCTTGAGTAAGGAGTCTTTGGATGACATATCTAAAACTCTTGAGACGCATCCCAGTGGATGTGTGTATCATGAAATTCGCATGTTATATGCACAATTCCAAAAGGAAGACAACTGTTAAGTCTCGGGAATCTGACTCAAAAAGACCCTGTTTGCCAATTTATAAGAAAATTGGATGGGAAGCTTGTCCCTGACGCATAGACGTCAATCAAGCCGTTACTTTTCTTGTAAATATTATATTCTTTGTCTTTTCTTAATAATTGTGATTTGTTTTGTTGTTTTTCTTTTATTTCTCCGACAGGATCCAGATCTTGTTGACTATCACGATCTATTTTACTATTTCGCTACTAATCGTCCTCTGGAAGATACTTGTGCTATTTTTACTCACCCTTTTCAAGTACTATAAATTCATCCCGTCATTTCACTTTTGAAGGCATCCCGAGTTGAGAAAGAAATACATAAAAAAATGGAAGCCACTTCAAGAAGACGAGTTGAGAACATCTGTGTGTTTTGCGGTAGTAGTGTTGGAACTAAACCACAATACGTAGAAGCAGCACAGGAATTGGGTCGAGTCTTAGCTACAAGGAATATGCACTTAATAAATGGCGGAGGCAATCTTGGACTAATGGGGATCGTTTCAAAGGCTGTACAGGAAGGAGGCAGTCATGTTTTGGGAATCATCCCAAAACCCTTGGCAGAGGCAAATCTTATTGGATCATCAACGGAGAGGAACTGATCGTGCCAGGTATGTCTGAACGATTGGTAGAAATGATTAACCGTGCTGATGCTTTTATTGCTTTGCCAGGTGGCTTTGGCCATTGGAGGAAATTTTTATTGTACTATCTTGGGCGAACCTGAACATACACCAGAAACCACTTGGACTGTTTAATGTTGATGGATTTTATGATTTTTCTTTGTGTGTTTCTTGATGATGCTCGGGAGAAATGGGTTCGTGTCAAAACCTATGAAAGACTCCTCTTTACTGCACTACTGCAGAACCGCTCCGATATAATAGACCAACTCATAGCCTATGAACCACAAGTTGACCCTATCCTTTCAAAGATAAATTGGTCCGAGGACGATCGTGTAAGAGGCGTAGGATTAATCTGGATCTTAACCTTTAATTTCCTGTAGTTTCAGCTAACCAGGTACAACCTTTCTTAACTCTCCTAATACTTGCGACAATCAATATACTTTGGTTTTGGTCGTCCATGGCTTTAACAGGTTCTGTGTACGCCTCTTTTTGGTATATTGAGAATCGTAGTGTATTGGGTGTGATGTCGAGATGGAAGTATCACTCCAGTAATAGTGGAGATGATGATAACGTAAGATACGGAACTCGTTCTCTTATATGCTGCAGCTATCAGGATATTATTACTAGGTCATGTTTATCCGATTATAGAGACTAGTTACCAGAGATCCGATATGTGCTTCGTACGGGGCATACACATTTCCAGCCCCAGGTCTTGCACCTGACATCCGATGCTGGATCGAAAAACGTAATACTACGTATACTATGCCTGATATAGATCACATAATCTAGTAAGAATATTTCTGGAGAATTGGGTAGACACAGTGCTTTGCTAGAAGCCAACCATGTCTTGTAAATCGGTAAAAATGTAGTACTATGTACATACGTGTTCAGATAGTCCGACGACCGGATTTACTGCCAACATATCTGGGGATCTCGTGAGTCGCTTCCCGAAGATTCACCGAGACGTAAGACTCGCACTTTATAATCTGTGATTAATTAGTAGAGAGAGAAAATTAATCTGGGATTAATTACAGAGATATTTTATCTGGGATAAAATATTTATTAAAGAGAGAGCGATTAATTTGGAATTAATTGATAAAATAATATATTCGATATATTATCAAATTGGATTTCGACGCGGAATTAAAATTAGATTTTATTTGGGCGAACGAGTTAATTTAGATTAATTCGTTAGCGACATGAATAGTAATTTTGCTAGGCATAATTACTTAATTTAAATTTGATTTAATTATGTCGCAACGAAAATATGTTAATTTGGAATTAGCGAACCCGAGCCCAGGAGTGTTTACGGGCGCACTCGCATTGCGAATTTAAGTGCGGCCCATAAGTCACATCAAGCGTCAAATCACTAGTCAATCAAGTGATAAAGTCCACATCACTTTGAGTGAAGTGATGTTCTAGTCACTTTTGATGTGAATAGTTGATGAAGGTGGTTGTGGCTTTAATGTTTTTTGAATTTTGGAAAGCAAAATTTGGTAAATGAATTTGAAATTCATTATTTGTATATTAGATACACAAATCTCTAACAACCAAAAACCAACACACTCTCTCCACTCTTCTCTCCTCTCTCACGCCCAAGGGGCTGTTTTGCTTCTTCTTTCACTGCAATTGCCGTGAAATGAAGGAGAAGCTTTGGAAGTTTTGGCGGCAAAATTTCCGGAGTGCTAGCACGCTTTAGGAGTCTTGCGAAAGTGATAGGGAACCGCACCCGTGGGCTTGGAATACACATCACAAGCTTGGAGCTTGATGGAGATCCATGGCCGATTTTTGGAGCACAAAAACCAGTAAATGCCGAGAACAATATGGACTCAAGGCTTGAAGAATTTTGCCGTTCCTCGCATCGCCTCAACCGATCATTGTAAGTATGATTCCGCCATACTTTTTTGATGTATTCACATGATTTTCATTGCTTGATTTGATTCTTGGGACTTAGAGAAACCCAACAGTGGAGTGAACTTTTCATGATCATTTTCTTTTGTCTATTTTTCCCCTCCATCTGTGGTTATGTTCGCTGCTTTCTTTTAGAACTTCCTCAGTGGATACCGTGACTCCAATATATTTGTTGAGTTTAGTATCGCTTTCAAAGTAATGGTTTGACATTGCTTTTCCCTCGGTTCCTTGGATTTGGTTCTATGTTGCTAGGAGGGTCCTTGCGGTCTGTAACTCTGAGCATTGTCCAGTTGTCTCATTTGATTTCTCCAAAGTTTTCAAAGATGCTGCTTGACTTTGAAATAAATGCTGCTTGGTATTGAAAACATATCATCATATGATGCTTGCTTGAGAGTCGTATTTTGCTTCCAGCTTTTTCAAGTGAGCCAACACTTCTGTTATTCCCTGGTTCTTTTTCATACTCATGGCCTTTTTTTTCTGTTGGAATCCTGGTGGTGGACTGTTCTTTTGCCCTGAATTATTGTTCCATACAAAATTAGAATGATTCATCCACCATGGGTTGTAAGTGTTGGAATATGGATTGTTCCCCTATTTGTTGAAATTATTGACATAATTCACCATCTCATCATGTTTGTTTGTCACTGGTGCTCCTCCATATGGTGAACTTGTGGATCCAGCAATACCTTACATGCTAACAGTTTCCATGAATTTGCATATCTGATCCTATTTGGCATTCATTGCTGTGTTGGCTCCAACTTTATAAATTCCTGCAATTCGTTGGATCATGCTTCTTTCAGTTGGCCACAAAGAATTATTGTTGGCTATTTCTTCAATTAGGTCCCAGGCCTGATCTTCTCTTTTATACCATTAAATCTCCTCCAGTAGCAACATCAATTGTGTTCTCACCAGTCCAGAAAGTCCATTGTAAAAGTTTGGACTTGTAGCAACTTTGCAATCTCATGGTGAGGACATTTTCTCTGAGCAAATCCTTGTATCTTTTCCCAACTTTCGTAGAGGGATTCTGAGTCATGTTGTACAAAATATGTAATGTCATTCCTCAGCTTTGTAGTTCTAGCTGGGGGGAAAGTACTTGTAAGGATTGTGGTAGAGTGTTTCAAGTTGTGATGGAACCTGGCTGGTAGTGAATGTAGCCAAGCCTTAGCTTTGTCTTTCAAGGAATATGGAAACACACGCAGTCTGATTAACTTCTTCAGCTGCTCGGTTGTAATATTGAAAGTATCGCAAACTTCCATAAAGTTACTGATGTGGGCATTAGGATCTTCACTTGCATTCCCCCCAAACTGAACCGACTGTTGTATCATCTGGATGCATGTTTTGATGTCACACACATTTGTTAGTATATGGGGAAGTACGATACAAGAAATGAAGCCGTCAACCACCAGAATAGTTCTATCTTGCATAGGAATTGGTGGTACAACCTCTAAAGGTTCGGGTTCCATGTTGATCAGTGCTTCTTGACCTTCTCGCTTTTGCCATTCTCAACTGTCTGATGGTTTCTTTCAATTTCTTGGGTCAAGCGGTCAGATCTTAAAGCTTGTGGTTCATCTCATGTAGTGTCTGAGAATCCTGAAACACAAGAAAGAAAATAATAACTAAAAACAATTAGACACAAGTAAAGGTATCATAACCCCAAAATTAATAGTGAAAGATAAATAAGTCCCCGACAACGGCGCCAAAAACTTGGTCTGTGAAATCACATATGTAACGCAAGTGTACGTATCACTCAAGTAGTAATAAAATGTATCGATCCCACGAGGAATTATACCAAAGCTATTATTTTGAGAAGTTTAAATGCTTACAAGTATCTAATAGATTGGTTTTGTTGATTGGATTGTGATTTAAACTTAAAACAAATAAATGAAATAGCACGAAAGTAAATTAAAGGAAAATTCAATATTATTAAACTATCCAGGGTTATGAATCCTTCCAATATCTTTTAAAGATGAAGTGGTTATCTCATGTTTATGCAATATATCGGTTTTGTTAACCTGGAATACGAATATATGCAAAAGCCTCTGTCGATGGTCAGATGAAAATGCCCAAATAACCCAATTAATTATATATCTATGTCAACCAAGTTACCTGAATTCATTAAGATTAAGTTCCAATTATGGCTACCACCCCGCCCGACAGATATATGTCTATCATGGAAGGAAATCTATTAAGGGATATCTAATCTTTAAAGGAGATTGTGGGATATTAAGTCTAAGGCTGAAACCTAAAATCCCTTTGTCAAGTTCATTTTAAGTTTACCACATCATCTTATTAATGTCCAGTTAACAGAAGCATTAAACTTAAGACTTAATAAAAGCCTTTATATTACTCAAGACACAAAAAAGCCCTATAAACCGGTGATATTGGAATTCATCAAACCCAGATAACGGGTTTAGTTACAAATATCTAGAACTATTAAAAACTTAATTAAAGTAAATGACATAAAGTAAAGCTTGGAAATTAAAAGGTAAATAAATCTATAAAGAAAATGATGGGGTTAGAAGATCCACTTTTTATTACTTCTAATTTAGATATCTCCCTTATTATAATATATTAACTTTGCATGACATTACCAACCGACCATATCGGCGGTATCCTGATTAGTCAGATTTATGATTAATTCTAACCGACTATAAAGGCGGTATCCAATTTAGTCAGGTTTAAAATCAAATTTATGATTAAGTCCAACGACCATAAAGGCGATATCTCATGAAGTCAGGTTTTAAAAGTAGTTTATATATTATAATTAAGGAGATTTAATCTAAATTTTAGTACTAAAAG
>SKCR01037474.1:0-68685 GCA_019454045.1 Zanthoxylum bungeanum
TCTCACCCTTCTACGTCAGGATAGCGAGAGGTTCAACTGTCGCAGTTACTCTTGCACTTTGGAGAGTTTCGACTCCCAAGCCTCCATGTCGCAACACTCAGGGCTGATGAACACTGAAACTTCATTTTCTCTGTTCCAGAGTTTCCGAACTCTGTTTTGGTCCCCGTTTTTCCCCAAGGACTTGTAACAGAATGTAGTTTTCCCTAATATCATTGGGTTATACCCCCTTTCGCTACGCGAGATACCGATCCTACCCTAAGGGTTCCACAACCGCCCCAACAGATACATGTGTGTGATCAATTTGGTTTTGATGATTATGGTATGTTTGTTATAAAAAACAATTGTAAGCTTGTATGAGTTATGTTTCTCTCTGTGTATATATTTGTATGTATTCGGAGTTTGAGCGTTTGAAGAAGTTGCATAAAAGGTTTTTGATCCGCACTAGGTACGCTTCATGAATTCAGTTTCTAGGGCTCGGAAGACTTTATGTTTAAAAAGTGTAATAGCAGTACAAAATGAAAGGTTTTCTAACAGTGGTGTATCTAGAAAATCAAGTCAGTGGGGACAAAGTTATAAAAAAATAAATATAAATATAAAACATACAAAATATTTATACTTATATTGATATGTTAATATTTTATACATTACAATTGTCCTCAACGTGGTTTCATATTTTGAAAATTGTGCACGATAGTTTCATTATCAATGCTCCTAAATACATCTTTTTTTTATGTATATAAGTAAATTATCATTCATCCATTGATATCCCATCATGTTGCGTAGTCTAGTCTTCACAATATTCATACCTGAAAATACTCTCTCTACAGTGGCAGTGGCAACAGGTAAAGTTAAAACTAATGTTAAAAGTAAGTAAACTAGTGGATATACCTTATTTTTTTTTAGTTTGAACCGACATTACTGCAAGATCACCAATCACATTCAATTTTGAAAACTCAACACTAGAACGCATATCCATAATGTAATTATCAAGTTGACCATCTAGTACGAGGAGCTCTATTGAAGAGAAATCTATGGGATAAAATTGAGCAAGACGAACTAAATTTTATTTGTTGAATGAGGAGAATGAATCACAAGGACAAAATGAAGCTAAACAAAGAAGCAACCCGGTGTTTGTCTCATTGAAACGGTTGTTAAGCTCTTGAAGTTGTGCATCTAAAACCACATAAAATAATTCAACCCGATAATGATGCACTTGGTAGTTTTTTGAGCTTTACGCCTTGAACGACCTCGAGTTATAAATATGTCATCCATATTAGGCACGTCAATGTTATATGCATCATAAAAAGAGACGACTTGACTAAATAAATAATCTCATCCACTCTCCCTAATCATTTGCAAACTTTTTTTTACATAATCTAACTAGCTTCATGATATTCACAATATCTTGATCTTTTCTTGTCAATTGAAAAAGAATATCTATAAAACCAAACCTAATCTTAAAATATTTTCTATAATGAATTAATGTACCAAACAAATTCAAGGCTATCATTTACTAATTGAAAATAAATAAATGGTAAAGTTGTCAATTAATTTCTCCTAATATTGGAATCAAAGTTTCAATAGTCTATTGCAATCAAAATTTCAAGAAAAACTTATTGTTTAAACCAATTGACCTTCAATCCTTCATAACTTTGGGCCTTTCGCAGTGACTGAGAGTGGCATATCCACTGGATGTCTGGATGGAGCAGGCGACTCGGCTCGGGAGATAGAGTGAGTCCGAAGACAAGAGACCCACCGAGTCAAGCTATGAAGAAGCTTCTAAAGGCTGAAGCTATGGCGAGTCAAGTTGTCAACGAGGGTTTTGAGCAGTGGCAAAGAGTTTTGAGAGGGCTAATGTTGCTTCCTGGTCTTGCAGGAGGGTTGTTCTTGCTCCTCTCCCAAGCAGTGTGGCATTCAGGCCTGGCTGATTTTGATGGAAATGTGTGATGTTCTAATGCTGATTCAGTTTCAGGGGCTTTAGTTTTTTTGGTTTTAGCTGTTTATGGTTGGGCTTCTTGGTTTGTTCTTAATTTGAGGGGCATGCTTGTCCAGTTTATTCGTTTGGGCTGGTTGATTCAGCTCTGGGTTTTTGTTCAGTTGCTGGACTAGCTGTGTCTTCTTCATTTGTCTTGGGCTGGTTATGGGCCGGTATTCTTAAATTTTTGTGGGGTTAGTGGGGGCAAATACCATTGTTTTCTGACAAACAACTACTTGAATATATATACATGTTTATATATGTACTATATTTGAAATTTACTCGTCTATTTGTGATATGTGTGGTTACTTAGTGAGTTATAATTAAAATCTATAATCATAAAAATAAAATTATATTAACATATACGTAAGGCTATTATATATATTAAAAAGAGAAATACTATTGTAATTGAAATAAAAACCTTTCACTATTATATATGAAATCAAAATTTATAATTATTAATTTTATAGCATATACATAAAAATACTAAAAGAATTGAAAATAAAAACGAGGTGGTACAACAAGTAGAAGTGGGGGCCATGCAGTTGTTACAGGACTGGCATGTCTTATGCAGAAGCACGTTTAAAAATCTTTCAATGAAGGCGTCGTTGTCTCATTTATTAAATGAATTCATTTTTTCCAATATGTATTTGTGTAATACTACGTGACAGATTTTAAATAAAATAAAATTAATTAATTAATAATTGAGAGACAATTTTTTTTTAAGGGGCCGTGTCACATTTTCCTTTTTCTCTCAGCCTTTCTTTCTCTCCCATTTCTTTTCTATTCTTTCTCTTTCTTCATTTTCTCCCAAATACTCTCTCTCAACTAAAACTTCGAACTGCCACCGCCGCTTCACCGCCGGCCATCAGCCGCCACGCGCCAGACCGCCAGAAAGCTACCGACGTCAGCTTTCCATAGCAGCCGAGATCGACGCCATCAGACGCCGGACGCACCGCTTGAAGGGAGCGACTTGCCATCGGTTCTTCTGCAATTTCCGTGTTGGACAAAATGACCCATAGCGTCACTATTTGCACAGATCATTGTGTTGTTGTAGCAAATTAACTATGTGACAAGGAAATTACACTCTCATCATTTGTGATTAGATCACCATAGATATATAAATGAAGAGAGATCCATATGATTAATTCCTGGATTGAGAATGATATGAGACAGTATCAATCCCCGAAGGTTTAATCATTAAATATCCCTAGCCGGAGTATTATCGAGACTGGACATCGATAATGCAGAATAGGCTAGTATTGCACTTGTGTGCGTTGTGAGGGCACAACGACATAGTTCTCATATATATAAGTATCGGATACTTATGCAAGTGCGATAGGAGGTCATGTTTCACCGATGGTACGGGAAACAGCTTCGCTCTGGATAGACCCCTCGGAATCCCATTGGTATTATGACTATGTGTCTATGGGAGGCCGAAATCAAGGTAGGTGTGTATAGTCTTAACCTGAGACTTACATCGCTAATACTTGCGATAATCGGTAGACTTTGGTCTTGGTGGTACAGGGCTTTAACCGGTTCTGCGTACACCACTTCTGGGTTTATCAGAGAGTCGTAGTGTATTGGGTGTGATGTCGAGATGGAAGTATCACTTCAGTCATAGTGGAGATGATGTCACGCAGGATACGGTACTAGTGCTCTTGAGTGATGCGCATCCAATCGGGATATTGTGACCAGGTCATGAATATTCGATTATAGAGACTATGTTACCAGACATCCGATATGTGTTTCGGACGGGGCAGACACTTATCCAGCCCCAGCCCTAGCACGTGACTATCCGATACTGGGCCGATACGCACAATACAATGGTATACTACGCTTGATACAGATCTTAATATTCTTAAATGAATATGACCAGAGAATTTGGTAGACATCGTGCTTTGCTAGGAGCCGACCTTGTCTCGTAAATCGGTAAAACGTAGTACTTGGTACGTACGTGATTCGGATACTCCGACGACCGTATTTACTGCCAACGTATCCGGGGATCTCATGGGTCGCTTCCCGATAATCCACTGATGACGCATAACTCGCACTCTTAAATAATCTGGGATTATATAGAAGAAAGAGAAAATTAATCTAGGATTAATTACGGAGATATTTTATCTAGGATAAAATATCGTCTAGAGAGAGATAATGATTAATTTGGAATTAATCGATGAATTAATATATTCGATATATTAAACGAAATTAGATTTCGACGCGGAATTAAAATTAGATTTTAATTCGGGCGAACGAATTAATTTAGAAGTAATTCGTTAGTGACGTGAATAGTGAATTCGCTAGGCGTAATCATTTAATTACGACGCGACGGAAAAATCGTTAATTTGGAATTAGCGAACCCGAGCCCGAGTGTGATTGCGAGCGCATTCGTATTTCGAATTCGAGTGCGGCAACACAAGTCGCATCAAGCGTCAAATCATTAGTCGCATCAAGCGTCAAATCACTTGTCACTTTGAGTGATGTGATATGACAAGTGGTCACTTTAATAAAGTGATGTTGATGTGAATAGTGATAGACAAGATGTGTGTATTGATGGCTTTTATTGTTTGACTTTTTAAAAGCAAATTCAAGTGAAATTCATTTGAAATTCACTAAAGTGTATAAGATATACTTGAAATGCAAATGCAAAAAAAAAAATATACACTTTCACCTCTCCATTTCTTTCTCAAAAAAGCTCACGCCCAAGGGGCATTTTTTCACTGGTTTTGAACCAGAAAAATGTGAGCAAAGGGAAGCCAAGAGTTGGGTTTTTGTGGCAAAAACCACAAGTGCTAGCACACTACGAGACTTGCGAATGTGGTAGGGAGGTTCACCCATGAGGCGGGACTCATCCGACGGAGTTTGGAGCTTCGAAATGAGACCCGAACTGCCCAAACCAGTGAAGTGAACTGCTGCAGTGGGCGCACCAAAACAGTGAGCTTTGCGGCTTCAATCGTCTTCAAATCGACTCAACCGATCGATGTGAGTATTCCGCTACCTCCGTTGGTGTATTCACGCATTATTTCATGTCTTGTTTGATCTTGGGACCTAGATAATAACCACCAATGGCATCAAGAGCTATAGGTTCAAGCATGAAATTGTAGGGCTTAAAATTTGGGTAAATGTTTGTTAAGCATGATTTGAATGAATTGATTGTTTGAGTATGCTTATAACATGTCTAATTGCATTTTGGTTGGACCAATTTGTTGAAAATTGATTTGGAATAATTTTCCCCAATTTTTGTCACTTGGCCGAATGTGTGGATGATTTTGGGTTCTTGGAAATTTTGTTTTTTGATTCATTAGATGAATTGGAATCATAATGTTTGATGTTAATTTGAGGTCAATTGGATTGTACTTTGAATTGGACAAAAAACTCCAAAATCTTATGTTGGCCGAATGTAACTTTGCCCTAATGTCTTGGTAATTTTGATTTTGTGACATTGGATGTGTATGAAATCAAATTGGATGATGATTTGATGTCGATTGTGGGTTCGATTGGATCGAAACCGAATCGGACACAAAATCCCTCCTTTGGCCGAGAGCATTAAAAGCATGTAATGGGTTTGATTTTTCAATTTGTGTGTTGGACATATAATAATGAATTGAGTATGATTAATTGGACTAATTTAGTGTTTTGGAAATGTTGATTTAGTTGATTAATCATGTAATACACTTTAGTTTAATTGAATATGAAATTGGATTTTGTATATTTAATTAAATGGGCCTAATTTTGGAAATTGGACTTTAATGTTGTAATTGGGCTTATTGGGCTTGATTTTATCAAGTAAGGTTTAGGCCAAGTGGATTGGATCCAATTGGGCCCAAAACCTTAACCATAAAGCCCAAATGCGACTAATGAACCTTTAAAGTTCAATTGGGCCTAATGGGCCAAGATTGATTTATGGGCTTATGGGGTAAATCCCGGATTGGACTTTGGTTATCGGTTTGACCCGAGTTGACCAAAAGTCCACGCCTTAAGAAATCAATTAAAAGCCCATTGGACCTTAATTGAATTGACATTGGACGTTAATCGGTCTTTGAGACGCGTTACGATTAAATTTGGAATTTGAATCGTAAAAGGTTTATTAAATAAAAGTGTAATATTTAATTTGGAATTGAATAGTGAATTAGTATTAAATGCATATTAAATTTGATTTAATGTTGTAGTTTAATTTAATTCATGAATTCGTACTTTAAGTACTTATTCGCAAAAACGAGTTTGACTCGAACAAAATCAAATCGTTGTTTGAACATTGGATGATCACTTAATTATCAGATTAATTAATTTGATTAGATTGATTGATAGCATGCTTATGTGTGTGAATACGTGGTTGTGTTGTATGAATAATGTATATCGGATGGATATTAGTTGGGTGGGCAATTTTAGAAATTGTTGTAATAAATTCGATTTATTAAATTGAACCTGCGTGTCCAGCCTTATCACCTTCATTCTCTTTGTATTCTCTTCTCACCTATTCCCCTCCATGTAAATGAGGTTTCTTTAGAAGTGTAGTGTAACGGGTAGAAGTAATACAAGTGCTAGCTTGAGTGAGAAAGGGAGAGATTTGATCTAGGATCAATGTGTTAAGTATCCATCCGCATATCATTATTATTTATTTTCATACTCGCTTTATTATGTATTTAGAATGCATGTTTAAGGGTCTATGATGATGAGACCTTAACAAAGATAATTAAATTGGTAGACAATTTGCACACGAAAAACCCTCGTTAAATATCAAGCATGGGTTGTTGGCCAAAGTCAAGCCCTTGTCCGTCGAAGATGTGTTTTAATCACGAGGCTTTATTCCATATCGGTGTCGTGTCCAAGTTGTGGTTTGTTGGCCAAAGTCAAGACCACTTCTTGTCCATTGACATTGATTACGAAGCTTCCATGTCAATGGGTTCGCGTTTGACTGGGATCACTAGGTTTGTTGTGCCAAAGCCAAGGCCTAGTTGATTCAGAGGAAAAAGGTTAGGGTATATATTCGATATATAGGCATATATAAGATATATGTTTGGGACTTGGATGTCCACCTACTGGATCTAGGAGTTGGATGGGATCCAATTGATCTTCGAGATCCACCTAGTTAATTATCATACAATTTGTTGGCCAAAGTCAAGATTGTGTGATATTTAACGGGATCCTAGCCCACTAGGAAACACGATTTCCCGAGTACTCGACAGAGGGTTAGAGGCTCGACGAAAAATAGTGGGAGGCAAGTATTGAATTTGCAACATTCGTTCGAATACTCGCTAAACGCGCTCATCTATATTTTACTCGTCATATTAATCAAAAGTATTAGTTGGACTAATATTTTATGTTGTTTTAAAAATATATATAGTTGGACTATATATAAACTCATTCAATATATAGTTGATTTTATAATTGGATTATAGTAATCAATATAATTGAATTAAAATGATAGTTGATTTTATAATTGGATTATAGTAATCAATATTAAAATTATAGTTGATTAAATAATTGGATTATTGTAATCATTATAATGAATAGTACCTTATTAAATTGATTAAATAGTTGGACTATTGAAATCAAGAAAGAATTGAAAAGTTGAATATTTAAAACATATAATCCTTGGATTAAATGTTTTAAATGATTTAATTTTCATTGGGAATTAATAATAGGTTACTTTATTGGATAAAATAACTTGTTATATCTAGGCCCATAATTAAGCAAATAAGTAGAGCATAAAATCTTTGGAAGATTTATGTGATGATGACTTTAGTGCTTAATTAATATAATTGTCAATAAATCTATCTTTAGATTTAAAAGGTATTAAATTGCAATTAATAATTCTTGAGAATTAATTGACTATTCTAGTGGAGAAAAGTCAAAGTTTGCAATTGGGCAAGTTGCACAAGGTGCACATCATTTCGATATTCTAAAACCCAAGGCTTGGCCAAAGGTTTGTGAAATATTGAAAAGATAATTGACATATCCCAAAGTGACTACCATTTGGATATGGCAGACACGAAGGAATTAAAGAAAGGGCGAGGCTCTAACTTTAAAAATATTTGTCAAAGTTATGTTCACTACTAGTATTGAAATTGGATTTTAAATACTTAGTGTGGTACATAAAATATATGTATTGATGTTCAGAATCCGCTATGAGCAGGATACTGACTTCAAGCCGAGATTTCTCTGCGAATCGAAAACAGGACGAAAGTCGCTGTTTCGACCGTAGATACCTAAGTTTAGGAACTACCCTTGGGTATGTACTTAAATTAGGAACTGTTATAATGTAACTAGTTTGACTAGAGACATTATCTCTATATCAGTGTTTAATCCGTTGTGGATAAACCTTTATATTCTAGAACACTAAAGTGTTTTATTATATAAAGATGATACTGAGATAAACAAATTAGATGTGAATAACAGAATTTATATTTTGAATATAATAAAATCTCAAACATATAAAAAAGACAAATAATAGCTCAAATTGATTTGATCAATAGAGACTTATTTGTGGCATTGTTGTTTAGGACACAATTAAACAGACTCGTATATCCACACTTTTGAAAAGTGGGTACTAGGACTGATTTGACTATTCAAATAAGGTCTGCGAATCTAGTTTATTAGGTAAAGTACCTAAAATACTATTTACTTGGTAATAGTATAAGGGCCACCGATCTGTTAGCCCTATTCATGGTGAAGTAAGTGGGCCCATATCTAGCTAGGCTAGATGTGAACATGAATATTTCGTGACCTTAACGGATGTGGCATCACGTTATGGTTATGTGTTTTTTTTGAAGAACACAAATCAGAATCTTTAAAGTTTCGACACGAAGTAAATAAACAGATCGGCTATAGTATTATTCCGCCACGGTAAGACCGTAATGGAAAATACTTAAGCAGTAAGTTTCATACGTACATGAAAGATTACGGTATTCTTTCAAATGAGGACTCCTCCCGAGACACGTCAGTTAGACGGTGTGTCCGAACTAAAAACCAATTTTGTTGGACATGATAAGGTTTTATCACGAGTCGCTCTGAGCTACTGTTTCCTTCAAGAGGATATGTATTAACAGTGCAAAACTTATTTAGAATAAGGTTCCATATAAATCTGTTTGACAGATGTCATGTAGGATATGAACAGGGAAGAAACGAGGTTTCTCATTCCTGATAATTTGGGTATGCCAGGCATAACGTTTGGATGATACCTAACTAAGGACCCAAATTGGATAAATGCCAATATAGGTTATCCTAAGGGAAACATTAAGTATAGTACTTGTAAATCTCACATGAGAACAATGTGATTGTTGCTTACCATGCGGTTTTTCCTGAGAGGAATACCGATATGCAGTGGTCAGTGGGAGGATAGTGATACTCGATGAAAATCGGAGTAATACTGTTCTAAGCACGAAGTCCTTAATGGAACACAAATAGTTCATCTATGATGAATCTATACCATTAATCTTCAAATACACAAGAAACTAGTAGATCGGATAGAGTCAGAAAACAACCTAGGGTATGGGTTTCTGATCTAACCTCATAAAGTTTGAATACTGGGACAGTGAGCTGGAAATCTTCCTAGCAAGATAACTGTTGCCGAATAAACAACAAATGCGGATTATTGCTGCAGCTGAGGCAGCAATAGAAGCCATTTGGATCGAAAATAAATCTAATTAGATTAGATATAGTTCTGTTAGAAGCTGAGCTAGGCGTCAGCACAGGCTAAGGAATTAAAGGTCTCATTGACGATCCAGATATATACTTCTATATCATCTGATTCGTTCGGATCATACATCGTGGCGATGTGATGATCGTATAAATCGCGTCAAACGATTATCAAACAAATCCGCTGACGAAAACCTTTCCTCAGCAATTTGAGTGAACCGTACATAGTTCGGGTGTGGGACACTTGAGTGACTGGCTATGTGCCAAGTGGGAGATTGTTGGACAAAATGACCCATAGCGTCACTATTTGCACAGATCATTGTGTTGTTGTAGCAAATTAACTATGTGACAAGGAAATTGCACTCTCTCATCATTTGTGATTAGATCACCATAGATATATAAATGAGAGAGGTCCCTATGATTATTCCTGGATTGAGAATGATATGAGACAGTATCAATCCCCGAAGGTTTAATCATTAAATATCCCTAGCCGGAGTATTATCGAGACTGGACATCGATAATGCAGAATAGGCTAGTATTGCACTTGTGTGCGTTGTGAGGGCACAACGGCATAATTCTCATATATATAAGTATCGGATACTTATGCAAGTGCGATAGGAGGTCGTGTTTCACCGATGGTACGGGAACAGCTTCGCTCTGGATAGACCCCTCGGAATCCCATTGGTATTATGACTATGTGTCTATGGGAGGCCGAAATCAAGGTAGGTGTGTATAGTCTTAACCTGAGACTTACATCGCTAATACTTGCGATAATCGGTAGACTTTGGTCTTGGTGGTACACAGGGCTTTAACCGGTTCTGCGTACACCACTTCTGGGTTTATCAGAGAGTCGTAGTGTATTGGGTGTGATGTCGAGATGGAAGTATCACTTCAGTCATAGTGGAGATGATGTCACGCAGGATATGGTACTAGTGCTCTTGAGTGATGCGCATCCAATCGGGATATTGTGACCAAGTCATGAATATCCGATTATAGAGACTATGTTACCAGACATCAGATATGTGTTTCAGACGGGGCAGACACTTATCCAGCCCCAGCCCTAGCACGTGACTATCGATACTGGGCCGATATGCACAATACAATGGTATACTACGCTTGATACAAATCTTAATATTCTTAAATGAATATGACCGGAGAATTTGGTAGACATCGTGCTTTGCTAGGAGCCGACCTTGTCTCGTAAATCGGTAGAACGTAGTACTTGGTACGTACGTGATTCGGATACTCCGACGACCGTATTTACTGCCAACGTATCCGGGGATCTCATGGGTCGCTTCCCGATAATCCACCGATGACGCATAACTCGCACTCTTAAATAATCTGGGATTATATAGAAGAAAGAGAAAATTAATCTAGGATTAATTACGGAGATATTTTATCTAGGATAAAATATCGTCTAGAGAGAGATAATGATTAATTTGGAATTAATCGATGAATTAATATATTCGATATATTAAACGAAATTAGATTTCGACACGGAATTAAAATTAGATTTTAATTCGGGCGAACGAATTAATTTAGAATTAATTCGTTAGCGACGTGAATAGTGAATTCGCTAGGCGTAATCATTTAATTACGACGCGACGGAAAAATCGTTAATTTGGAATTAGCGAACCCGAGCCCGAGTGTGATTACGAGCGCATTCGTATTTCGAATTCGAGTGCGGCAACGCAAGTCGCATCAAGCGTCAAATCATTAGTCGCATCAAGCGTCAAATCACTTGTCACTTTGAGTGATGTGATATGACAAGTTGTCACTTTAATAAAGTGATGTTGATGTGAATAGTGATAGACAAGATGTGTGTATTGATGGCTTTTATTGTTTGACTTTTTAAAAGCAAATTCAAGTGAAATTCATTTGAAATTCACTAAAGTGTATAAGATATACTTGAAATGCAAATGCAAAAAAAAAATATACACTTTCATCTCTCCATTTCTTTCTCAAAAAAGCTCACGCCCAAGGGGCATTTTTTCACTGGTTTTGAACCAGAAAAATGTGAGCAAAGGGAAGCCAAGAGTCGGGTTTTTGTGGCAAAAACCGCAAGTGCTAGCACACTAGGAGACTTGCGAAGGTGGTATGGAGGTTCACCCATGAGGTGGGACTCATGCGACGGAGTTTGGAGCTTCGAAATGAGACCCGAAACTGCCCAAACCAGTGAAGTGAACTTCTGCAGTGGGCGCACCAAAACAGTGAGCTTTGCGGCTTCAATCGTCTTCAAATCGACTCAACCGATCGATGTGAGTTTTCCGCTACCTCCGTTGGTGTATTCACGCATTATTTCATGTCTTGTTTGATCTTGGGACCTAGATAATAACCAACATTCCGGCCGTCTCCGGTCACTTTTGACGGCCACCTCCGGCGAGTGAGCACTTTTTAGGCCGAGATATTTCCAATGCCGGTGGTCACTTCCCGATCCGACATCTTTTGGGTTGTTTTCCGTTTTATATCTACCGGTAATTCGGGATTTGTATTGGAAGTTGAGATCCGACCGTTGGATCGACGATCCGAACGTTTCAGATTGTTGCTCTCGATTATAAGAGTGTTTTGGTATATATATATCCACCATTGAAAGTTTCTGGTGGTGGGGCCCGCTTTTTAGTTGTGGGGCCCGATCTTCGTTGTGGGGTCCGCTTTCCTCGTTAAGCGTATCAGCAAGTTCCGAAGCCGTCGCTATGATCCTTGAGATATTGGCTGACCAGTGGATCTTTCTTTGAGAGATTTGGAGATCGTTGGAGCTCGGTATGTAATTATTACCGTTTTGGGGGTGTAAATGATAGAATTAGAAAGTTTTGGATATAATTGTAAATTTACATAATTAAGAGGGTAAAATCATAATTTTTGGATAATTGAGGGACCTTATCGTAATTTTACATTTTTCAGATTCTTGGCGAGGATATAGATTTATTCAGAGATTTTGCATGGATAGAGGTAAGTACACTCTGTGGTGATTCTCTTAACATATTGTTTGATGATTGATGGTTGTTGTGAGAGTCGATATATATAAATATTATGGTATATTATATATATATATATTTATATTAAATATATTTTGTTGAGATATAATATTGAGATATTGAAAGCATGATAAAAATGAAATCGTGATTATTGAGATGAGATTGATGGATTGGATGTAAGATGTGATTATGTTTGATGATGTGTGCTGTTGTGTTATGCTGCCGGGTTTTGTATAATGGTGGTCGGATTTGAGATAAGATGTGATGATACATCAGATGATATGAGATGATAGAAAACCTTGGGAGTTGTCATTGATGACTCTTCCATTGGTGGTATACGGGGACTCCCCCTTTGAGTATATTTCACTCACATTTTACGAGTTGATATGGTTGGAAACCTTGTGATTTGTCATTGAGGACTCTCCCATCGGTTTCAATCCTCTGTTATACTAAACCCGGATAGCAACCATGTTTGATGGATGTTTGTATTGTTGTGGGATGATTGTTGTGATGACATTATAATATATGCTATTTTCATATATTGTATTATAATATAAATATATATATGCATATATATTTATATATGTTCGTTGGAAAATTGATTAAGTAATCAGTAGCATGAGAACATAATGGTGAATACTAATTTGAGATATAAATTGTATATTCGTACTATGAATTGAAATATTGAGTACTATGTGATTTTGAGATGAGTTGATGGATGTAATGAGATAAGATGTGTTGTTGTGAGTATGTTCTGCCTGAGATAGCTGTTATATATCTTAACTGATATTTCATATATTTTATATATATATATATATATATATATATATTCATATTTGTTGGTGAGGTCATGTTGAGAGAATGAGTGCTTAATGTTGAGGTCATTCCTCTCTCCCCCAAACATTTCAGGTAGTTCGCGAGAATAGCAGAGAGCAGTACCAGATTAGATTGGGATCCACGTGCCACAGTTGGTATTTTCGGGATGGTCCAGACATTCGAGTTGTCATTTGCATTTTTTTAAAGTCTTGTGTTGTAAACCATAAATGTTGTGTATACTTTATGAGTTTGTAATTTGTGATGTATTATTTGTGTGTTTTAAATTGGTTGATTTGGCATATAGAGTGCTCGAGCTGAAGTTGATCGCGGACCTCTTTCTAGGGTTGGGCCCCGCCTTAGGGAGGGGGTCGTGACAGATTTGGTATCAGAGCTTAGGGTTTTAGGTTCTGTAGACATGTTGCATTAGATGAGGGTATTAAAAGGGTAGTTTTTGTGTCCGTAGAAAAATGTCTGGACGTGGCCGTGGTACTGGTACTCAACGTGGGAGAGGGGATAGTTTGACGATACACGAGAATGTCGTGTAATAGTGTAGAAAGACCTCACATTTAGTCGATAGATCTTGAATTTGATATAGCTTTATCTGGTGTTTTGTCGATTGTTGAGGATAACGAGGGTTCTAAGACCAGTATCTCTAGTAGTTTCGACAGTTACCCGCATCGCTGTTCCTGTAGTTGTATCTGACGTGATTTCTACAGTGGTACCTAATATGAGTTTCTGTCATAGTTATAACATCATCGTGAGTGAGTAAGTCGAAGACATTAGAATTTTGGTGTTTGAGAAAGAAGAAGAAAGAAGAGTTTTTATTGACACTTTTGTTTAACCAAACAAATGCTATAATACCTAGCAAAACAACAAAATATAAGATTTATGATTACATTATGGAATATAACAACTTGGTTGCGTTGCAAGGACATGATCATCTTCGAATTGATAATCTTCCCATTGACGTTTCGCACGTAGAGACATAGGAATGAGACCGTCGATGACTTGGATTTCGAGACTGTCAGGAAACTTGATTTTGTTGTAGCCTTGAACGATACTTCTATATGATTCTTTGATAGTAGTGAAGATTTGCCAGTCTTTATCATTGGTATTACTTTCTAGGCTTCGACGGACTGAGTCTGCGGAGAGAGCTCTAAGATCACAGGATTGACGAAAAGTAATATCTTCTGGGAAAATATCATCGTATCCATAGTAAGCTCTAAGCTTCGGTCTAGATGGCCAATTACTGAGTCTCTAATTAGTGAGTTGATGTGATGGTATGATTCTTATAAGATGAATGGGTGGTAACGATTGAATAGTCATCTGACCATTCTGGAGTAATGGTTTCGATCCAGACAGTAATACTTTTGTGTCGTTTATACCATCGATGTAAAATATTACTGATGAAGGGATGAAGCTCACTTAGGCTGGCTTCTGAGATACCAGGATAGTTGGGATGGATTGGACTTGGTCCAAGAATAAATCCATTTAGGAAAACCGAGTTCAAACAAGGTGCCGAGACTCCATTGACAATGATTGAAGAAATCATGGTTGTTGATGAAAACTGTGGAATGGAATCTGTGATATCCACAAAATGAACAATCGCAGAATTATTTTGTATTGGATTAAACCATCTGTTTTACCATTCCAAATGGTTCTAAGAATGAAACACCATTTCAAGAAGTTTGTAGGAACTCTTGCCACGATATCCATTGCAATCTCTTTGGGAAAAAAGAGCAGATGGAGCTTCATTAAGACATTTGTAAATATCTCTCCTAAGGTCTCGAACATAATTAGAGTCTATAATTGCACGATCAGTGACTGGCCATTTACAAAGCTTTTGGTATATCACCTTAGCTCTGAAAGATTTTGAACATGGATTAGGATTGGTAGAGGAGGATGCCATGAAAGAAATTTGAGTAATTCCCTAAGATCATATGCATCTCATTATAGGGAGTGATATCAATAATTTCTTTATGAAAAGACGTTTCACAGTATCCATCCATATTTGGAAAGGATAATAATTGTCGCGATGATAAGATGTAAAGCAGAAATATGAGGGACTTGGAAATCCTTTTTTAGTAGTGGGAATCTTAAGGTGGTGGATTTTGCGAAAATTGCTAAAAACTCTTTATAGTTGTTGTCTGTACGGGACCCTGGGTGGAGCCTTTTTCCTTTGGAGATAAGATAGCAGGTTCGTCAGTTGTGGTACATGTTAAATAATGATAATAATTGAGGGCATTATTCATATGATGGTGAGTGTGAGATGTATAATGATCGATAAAGTTGAAATATTTTTCCACTGAGAAATATCTGAATTTAGAGATAGACACATTGAATAGAGTTTCTAAGTGACTATGATTGTACTATTGATTATCATCTTAGAAAGGTCAATATAGTTATTGATACATGGTAGGAAGAATATGATTACTTTTTTAGAGTTGGACAGAGAATATTAAGGAGATGATATTGATATGTTTGATTTTTGGATTGTTCGATAGTGGGGGATTCTTGACAATATGAAGGTTCGACCCACACCGTTAGATAGATTTTTATAGCATAAACGGTTTGATCAATGTGGAAAAAAATTGGAGAACAGAGATTGTGAGAAATGAGACTAATACTTCTAGATGGAGTTCAGAGGATGCATAACTATTTGGTGATAAAGTCGTGATACCATATACTAGAAAGCTCAAGTGGGAGATCTTGGATGAGACACACGATAATCATTATTATAGGAAATTTGAGAGCACTAAGATGTATAAAAATCTAAAGAAGACTTAATGGTGGTTGGGAATGAAGAGAGAGATTTAAGTGTTTATACCTCGGCGTTTAGTTTGTCAGTAGGATATAGGAGAGCATCAACATCCAGTTGGATTACTCCAGCTTTCACTTAGACCTTAGTGGCCATGGAAATATCGTGATGGATTTTGTGGTATGGTTGTCGAGGACGCGGTATGGTTATAATGCAATTTGTGTAGTGGGGAATCGATTGTATAGGTCTGCTCATTTTTTTTTAGCGATTCGAGTTACGTGGGAACCAGAGAGACTAGTGATATTTAGTTGTGGAGCAGATTATACGATTTCATAGTGTACCCTTATCGATGGTATCAGATAGAGTTGTCGAATTTACTTCTCATTTTCGGGAGAATTTCTAGAATACTAAAGGATCAAATATTCTTCGAGCACATCATTTCATCTTCAGACTAACGAGCAGTCAGAGGGGACTATTCAGACGCTAGAAGATTTGTTGAAATTGTGTGTTTTGACATAAATGGGAGTTGGGGGTGAACCTTTGCATTTGATCGAGTTTGTTAATAACTATAGCTTTTTTACTAGAATCGGCGTGACTCCATTTAAGGCTTTACGAGAGAGGCAATTTAGGACTTTTGTTGTTGGGACGAGATTGGAGTCAGACAGATTCATGGTTCAGACTTGGTGGATTCGATATCTGAAAGGATCAGATTAATCCAAGCGAGACTGTTGGTTGAGTAGAATCGATAGAAGAGTTTGGTAAATAGTAGGGGGTATGATCTCGAGTACCAAATTGGGGCTACAGTATTCTTGAAAATTTCTTATTTGGAGGAAGCATTGAGGTTTGGCCGGAAGAGAATGTTTTCTTCGAGCTGTAATGGTTCTTTTGAGATTTAAAAAAAAAATGAATGATGAATAATGACGTATCATATAGCATTACCATTGGGATTATAAATGGATTATAAAGTGATTCGTATATTCGTTCTAACGAAGTTTGTACCAGACTATCATCACCTTTTAGAAAGTTAACCATTGTGCCTGAGCAAGAGCTTGACATACGATGATCAGCCCGTGGTGGAGATCATAGATCAAAAGATTCGAGAGTTGAGATCCTGATGTATACCTCTTGTGAAGGTCTTGTGGACTAATCATCATATTCGGGAGGTAACTTGGAAATTGGAACAAGACATGATGGAGAAATATCCAGAACTATTTGAGGATTGAGAAATTTCGAGGAGATGAAACTTTTGTAAGGTGGGTAGATTTTAATACTACGTGACAGATTTTAAAAAAATAAATTAATTAATTAATAATTAAGAGATAATTTTTTTTAAGGGGCCGTGTCACCTTTCCTTTTTCTCTCAGCCTTTCTTTCTCTCCCATTTCTTTTCTCTTCTTTCTCTTTCTTCATTTTCTCCCAAATACTCTCTCTCAACTGAAACTTCGAACTGCCGCTGTCGCTTCATCGCCGGCCATCAGCCGCCACGCGCCAGACCGCCAGAAAGCTGCCGACGTCAGCTTTCCATAGCCGCCGAGATCGACGCCATCGGACGCCGGATGCGCCGCTTGAAGGGAGCGACTTGCCACCGGTTCTTCTGCAATTTCCGGCCGTCTCCGGTCACTTTTGACGGCCACCTCCGGCGAGTGAGCACTTTTTAGGCCGAGATATTTCCAACGCCGGTGGTCACTTCCCGATCCGACATCGTTTGGGTTGTTTTCCGTTTTATATCTACCGGTAATTCGGGATTTGTATTGGAAGTTGAGATCCGACCGTTGGATCGGCAATCCGAACGTTTCAGATTGTTGCTCTCGATTATAAGAGTGTTTTGGTATATATATCCACCATTGAAAGTTTTTGGTGATGGGGCCCGCTTTTTAGTTGTGGGGCCCGATCTTCGTTGTGGGGTCCGCTTTCCTCGTAAGCGTATCAGCAAGTTCCGAAGCCGTCGCTGTGATCCTTGAGATATTGGCTGACCAGTGGATCTTTCTTTGAGAGATTTGGAGATCGTTGGAGCTCGGTATGTAATTATTACCGTTTTGGGGGGTGTGTAAATGATAGAATTAGAAAGTTTTGGATATAATTGTAAATTTACATAATTAAGAGGGTAAAATCATAATTTTTGGATAATTGAGGGACCTTATCGTAATTTTACATTTTTCAGATTCTTGGTGAGGATATAGATTTATTCAGAGCTTTTGCATGGATAGAGGTAAGTACACTCTGTGGTGATTCTCTTAACATATGTTTGATGATTGATGGTTGTTGTGAGAGTCGGATATATAAATATTATGGTATATTATATATATATATATATATATATATTATATTAAATATATTTTGTTGAGATTTAATATTGAGATATTGAAAGCATGATAAAAATGAAATCATGATTATTGAGATGAGATTGATGGATTGGATGTGAGATGTGATTGTGTTTGATGATGTGTGCTGTTGTGTTATGCTGCCGGGTTTTGTATAATGGTGGTCGGATTTGAGATAAGATGTGATGATACATCAGATGATATGAGATGATAGAAAACCTTGGGAGTTGTCATTGATGACTCTTCCATTGGTGGTATACGGGGACTCCCCCTTTGAGTATATTTCACTCACATTTTACGAGTTGATATGGTTGGAAACCTTGGGATTTGTCATTGAGGACTCTCCCATCGGTTTCAATCCTCTGTTATACTAAACCCGGATAGCAACCATGTTTGATGGATGTTTGTATTGTTGTGGGATGATTGTTGTGATGACATTATAATATATGCTATTTTCATATATTGTATTATAATAAAAATATATATATGCATATATATTTATATATGTTCGTTGGAAAATTGATTAAGTAATCAGTAGCATGAGAACATAATGGTGAATACTAATTTGAGATATAAATTGTATATTCGTACTATGAATTGAAATATTGAGTACTATGTGATTTTGAGATGAGTTGATGGATGTAATGAGATGAGATGTGTGTTGTGAGTATGTTCTGCCTGAGATAGGTTATATATCTTAACTGATATTTCATATATTTTATATATATACATATATATATATATTCCTATTTTGTTGGTGAGGTCATGTTGAGAGAATGAGTGCTTACTTGCTGAGCTTTTTAAGCTCATTCCCCTCTTCCCCCAAACATTTCAGGTAGTTTGCGAGAATAGCAGGAGCAGTACCAGATTGAGATCCACGTGCCACGGTTGTATTTTCGGGATGATCCAGACATTCGAGTCGTCATTTGCATTTTTTTTAAACTCTTGTGTTGTAAACCATAAAGGTTTGTATACTATATGAGTTTGTAATTTGTGATATATTATTTGTGTGTTTTATTAAATGGTTGATTTGGCATATAGAGTGCTCGAGCTGAAGTTGATCGCGGACCTCTTTCTAGGGTTGGGCCCGCCCTAGGGAGGGGGTCGTGACAATTTGCTTTAAAGAGAATTAAATTAAAAGAATTAACGAATCCTGACCTAAATTATCACTCTATTTATAATTATAAAATCGGAGTTCCAAAAATATACCTGAGGGCTAAAAGGCGGAAAAGAATAACAAAGAACCTCGACTACAAGAAATCCAATTGAAAGTAAAATAAACTTTGGAAACCCAACACAATTGGAAAGGAATGTGATGTAAATTAAATTTACCACGCCAAAGCAATACCCATGAATCCTTTATTTGCAAGGAAGGAGAGACTACTAAACCCCGTATGACCCGAACACCCCATCTTCAGTTTTTCATTGAGGCATTTTATCACACCAAATTATATTTTATTGATGGGGAAAAGGGAAGTTGGATTTGTTGCTGACTTTTGTATTTTTATTGGGTTCTCATTGAGTTTGGTTATTTCCTCAGCTTCTAGTGATGATCAGCAGCTGAGATGGAGAAAGTCTCTGTTTTCACCTGGAACGACGTCGTCCTCTTCCTCTTCATGGTTGATCAATCGAGTTGGCAAGACCCTTTGTTCCAAGTCCATGGAAATGTATATCCTACTGGGTACGTTTTTTTCTTTTTTTAATTTGTTTTAACATACGGGTAATTCAACTTAGAATTTGAAACCATGTGAGCATAATTTGAAAATCTAGTTGGCACCCCAAGTAGTTTGTACCTAGCGTATAAAGGTCTGATTCAAGTGGTCTGCAAATTAAACATATTTTGGTTGAATTATATTGGTTTCTGAGAATCTGAATTTACATCTTTGCTGTTTGATTCTCAATCAAACTTTTTGTTGGATTTGCAGATACTATAATGTTACCATATACGTAGGACAGCCAGCAAGACCTTACTTTCTTGATATCGACAGCGGAAGTGATCTCACTTGGCTCCAATGTGACGCACCCTGTGTCCGTTGCATAGAGGTACATTACATACATCGATACTACAAGTGTGTTTCATGTACTTTCTTATATGAATAAATATTGTGCTGAATTGAATGTAACTGTAGAAGCTTCTATTGTATTTGTAGGCACCTCATCGCTTTACCGGCCCCCAACAATGACCTTGTTCCTTGCAAGGACCCCATTTGCGAATCCTTGCATACACCTGGTCAACACAAATGTCTGGATCCCATGCAATGTGACTATGAGGTTGAGTACGCCGATGGTGGCTCATCTCTTGGTGTTCTTGTCAGGGATGCTTTTGCCTTTAACTATACAAATGGCCAACGACTTAATCCTTATCTAGCCCTCGGGTTGGTAACTTAGATTCTCTTAATTCTCTTAAGCCGCTTTTTTTTATAAATTTTTTAAATCATGTTGCAGGTGATTGTATAAGAAGTTTGATGAATGTGTTGACCAATGATTTCCTGTTGTAACTACTATGACTTAAATTGGAAAATTAGTTTCTCAGATTTCTTATATATTTCAGATGGGAAAAAATAAGCAAAATATTGGACGTTTTCGGTGAAATTTTGTCTTTTGGCTTCAGGAATAGTTCTTGTAGACAGCCCACAAAGGCAACAAATTACCCTTTCATTTGATTATATCTTTTTTCCTTCAGTATACATCATTTAAAATAATAAGTTAGAAATCATGTTTACTTGAAGTTGTTCCCTGTGGATCATATAATTCATATTCTATCTATGGGATTCTGTTTTACAGATGCGGATACGATCAAATACTGGGTGCACCTTATCATCCGTTGGATGGAATACTTGGCCTTGGCAAAGGGAAATCCAGCATTGTTTCACAGCTTCATAGTCAGAAGTTAATACGAAATGTTGTTGGCCACTGTTTAAGTGGACGAGGTGGAGGATATCTATTCTTTGGCGATGACCTCTATGATTATTCTCAAGTAGTTTGGACTTCAATGTCATCTGATTATACGTAATTGCTGTCCCATACCCTATGTGTCCATTTTTTTAGTTTTATTATTATGCATATATTCTGATTGGTTCCTCAGCTCATTGTACCTCATCTAATACTTTATATCAGCAAATACTACTCTCCTGGAGTTGCAGAACTTTTTTTCGGTGGGAAAACAAACCGGGTAAAGAATTTACCCATAGTTTTTGACAGCGGGAGCTCTTATACTTACCTCAATCACAATGCTTATCAAACTTTAACATCTATGGTGAGTCGGAAGAACTTTCACCTTGCTCGTCATTTATGATTCATTTTTTTGTTGATAAGAAATTTTAATCAACTGAAAATGTCAAGTCTTCTTGAAACCTGATGGTTTACATGGATAATTTATATGCTTATAGACAAAGAAAGAAATAAGTTCAAAGCACCTGAAAGAGGCACCGGAAGATAAGACACTGTCACTCTGTTGGAAAGGAAGGAAACCTTTCAAAACTGTGCGTGATGTCAAGAAATACTTCAAGACCCTAGCCCTGAGCTTCACAGATGGGAAAACTAAAACTCGTTTTGAATTAACCCCTGAAGCATATCTGATAATATCGGTAAGCACAATTTACAACTACAATCTTATCTCTTATTCTTTGTTTTCTCAGTCTCATCTTTTTCGATAGTCATTGCACTTCCCATTGAAAACACTAACAAAATGTTCTTTCAGACCGAAGGAAATGTTTGCTTGGGGTATCCTGAATGGCACTGAAGCGGGGCTGCAAAATTTAAATGTCATTGGAGGTATTTAATTTTTGAATAGTTCTTTGCACATAAGCATAGTTAAACTCCATCACCACGCTTCTTTAACTACTGCATTTTGTATCATCTCAACAGAATATCGATAAGCAAGACAGAATGGTAATTTACGACAATGAGAATCAAATGATTGGATGGCTCCCTGCAAATGTGATAAGATCCCAAAATCCAAAACAATGAACATTTGATGACAGCGAGAAATTGTGCTGTCCTTGTATATAATCATCACAGTGCATTTTCTGGCCAAAGAAAATGCGCCATCTGTAAATAATATACGGAGGAGATGGTCGTTGGTTGTATTCTATTTGTGCATATTGAACTATAGTATATTTGCTTACAAGATGCCTGTATATATGTAACTTACAAACTGTTTAAGAGTGCACAGAATTTGATTGAACGTAGTTGAAAACTTGTGAAGCAATTACCACTAATTAGTCGCTTGTTACTGCTTCTCATCAACTGGAAATGATGCACAGATGTAGTTACATGTAAAGTGAAAAATGTTTAATACCATATTCCAAATGGGATTTAGGCAGTATTAAATTAGCGTTTTTGAACATGTTATTAAACGATCTCAAATAATTTTAATTTTGAGAAAATACTTTTTATATGATTTTAAGCATTCTCAAATATGCACTTAGATAATAAGGGCCAATTTAGGAAACCAATTGAAAATTTGAATTTGTCCTAAAGTTTTGACCATATGCGGAACAATTCACAAAGAAAATAAGATAAGTCCTAATTTTTGTTTCTATGGATTCACACATGCACCCTTAAGTCTAAAGAAGATATAAATCAAAGCAAATAAAAAAGAGCAGAAAATAAAATCAACACAGGTAATTTTGTCGACAAAGTAAGAAAACTCGTGCGAGTAAAAAACCACAATGAGTATTTAGGCTACCAACTAAAATCCACTATAATGAGATAAACTTACAGTAGTGATGATATAAGACATATGACAGCAACTCCTTCAACTCTAATACCTCTAGAAAACTCGAGAGAACTCCTCAAGCCCGCACCAAATGACATTCTCCATAACCTTTGAAGTCTCTAAGTGGATCAAATCTGCAAGCACGCAATGCCAGAACTCTGACTACCAATCTTCCGCCTTGAGAATTTTTAAGGTTTAGGAAATTGAGTTAAGGTTGTATTTTTTGGTGATGATCAATAAATAATAATCTTACCAAAACAGAGAAAACAAGAATAATCAATATAGTTTTCAAGGTGAATTGTCAAGAAGGGTGAAATAAAAGGTTTGTAGGTTTTGAATAATATGTTTGAAACCCTTGTGAAAGTGGCTCTAAGGTTGTTTATATAGGTAAGGCAAAGATAAGGATTTCCTAGTGCAAATTTGGCTTAAAAATACGTCCAAAACAACCCACTTACGCACGAGCGTTCGAACGCCTCTCAAACGCAGCCTCCAAGAGTTCGAATGAAAAGACGAACGCAACTCAAACGCACATCGCGAGCTGGTTTTGAGGAGCAACTTAAAACATTTGTAACTTTCTCGTCCCTTGTCCAAATCATGCGTTCTTTATATGTATGCGATTATCTTTGAGTCTATTTTCCAAAAGAGTGAACGTCACTCTGATATCTCCATCTGATGTTGATCAAATACTTGTCCAATTCCTCCGAGAACTTCAACACTCATTACAACCCAATTGAACTTGTTTTGTTATGGACATTGCCAATAAATATGGTATTAACTGATGAATACTAAAAAGTGCATATTTATTAGACGATAAGTTAATCATTTTACACTTAAAGTTTCACTAATCCCCTTAAATTGACACATTTGTGAAATAATATTTTAAAGTTATGCTTTGAGTGCTTTTACTGTGTTATTTTATGTTTTTGTCAGGAAAAATACTGCTCGGAAGCTCGACGAGACAAATCAGACATGAAAAAAATAATTCTGCAAGCACGTCGTAAATTCTGCAAGCACGCCGTCAATTCTGCAAGCACGTCGTGACACGTGGAACCTTTGCATCGTGACACGTGTCCTACAACGTGGCTTTTCCATTCTCTGACACGTGTCCCCAACGTGGCTTCACCATTCTTTGACACGTGTCTACAATATGCATTCGCTGGTTTGGGTGGCGATGTTGCCTATAAATGGGAGCGTCCGACATTAGAAATTTTCATACTTTCTTTCCTGATTCCTCTGTAATTTATGGAGAGAGAGTGTCTTGTTTGTTTATTTACTTAAAGCTTTTTGTAATGTCTTTTTATTTCAATAATAAAAGTACGAATATTTTTTATTACAAAATGAGTAGTAGCTAATTTCTTTTCTGCTGGGGTAAAGGTGAAGCTTTTATAATGAGAACATAGATTAAACTCACTTTTATTATAATAAATAAATTGAAATCTAATGATTAAAACTTGATTTAAGTTTAGGTTAATTATTGACAATCTTTATACCGCCTTTATGGCTGGTTTTATCTTTCTACCGCCTTTAAAGTTGGTTTTATCTTTATACCACCTTTATGGCCAGTTTTATCTCTCTACCGCCTTTATTGCCGGTTTTATCTTTCTACCGCCTATATGGCTGGTTTTGTACGATTTTGGCATAATTAAGTATCTTGGTAGGACTTGTTATAGACAAACAGTATCACCACCTTTATGGCTAGTTTTATGTTTTTGGCATGCTTAGTACCTTGGTAGGACTAATTATTGATAGAAATGACTATCACTTTTATGGCTGGTTCTTTTTATTGGCATAATTAATTCCTATAATAAATTAAGTGGGTAAAAATGGTAATTTATAAATTATGATAAAAATGAGACTTCTAAATGTTTAAAAGACTAAAAGTGGATCCCCCTAATTCCAGCATTTGCTTCTATTATTGTATTCCAACCTAAAATCCTCCAACTACTTCAACAAAGTAAACTTTTCATTCCCGCACTGTTCATTATTCTATTTTGCTAAATCTTTTCTCTGTGGATCGACCCCGGACTCACCGGGTTATTTTATTACTTCGACACTCTTATACTTAGGAGTAAAATACCACTTTTTCGAGCGTGTCAAGTTTTTAGCGCTGTTGCCGGGGAAGTTTTATTTAGTAGATATAATATTTATTAATTTCTTCTTTCTCTACTTTTCTTTTCTTTATTTTTATTTCGTATTTTGTTTTTATTTAAATTTTGCATCTTATCTTCCTTTTTTTTTTTTTTGTAGATCCAAACTGTCATGATTAATCCTTGATGAACACTGAACCCAAAAATCCCACATATAGAGAGACCTTGTTCTTAATTTTTCTTGGTTACAGGAAACAGAAAAATCAACTTAAAAGGTGTTTGTTGTTCATTAAAGAATTTTTCGAACCATCCCCACATAGAGATGCTCTCATAAAGCTTCACGAAAATATAATTCAAGACATTGAGAAAAATGAACGAGAAATTCAATTGAGATCGGAATTGTCGAGGGTTAGAGGATGTTTTTAGATCTAAATTACTGCATCTGTATTTCCTTTATCTGTTCTTTCACTTTGTCAGTTAATTTCTTTCTTTTATTTATTTTTCCAGTTTCATATTTTTGCATTTAGTTTGTCTATAAAGTTGCATGAAACACTGGTCTCGAACATCTTGTGGTAGATTAAAAAGAGAGTCTTTATCAACTTCATTGTTTGTAAGAATGGATGAAAACCAAATTGAAAATCCACCTGCCCGAGTTGAAAATCTAGTTAATCAGGAAGAAAATAAGTTTCAGCATGGAGATCCTAATCACCCTAAGACACTCAGACAATTCATGAATCCCACTAGGTCAGGATCACCATCTTGCATTATTTTTTCGCCAGAAGCAGCATGCCTCAATTTTAAATCAAGTGTCATAAATATTTTACCCATATTCCATGGTCTAGAATTAGAAAACCCTTATCAGCACCTAAGAGAGTTCGAAGAATTATGTAACACTTGCATATATCAAAATTGTAGCATGAATATAATTCGGTTAAAGTTTTTTCCCTTTTCTTTAAAGGATAAAGCTAAAATTTGGCTACAAAACCTTAGGTCAGGATCTATTAGAACATGGGATGATTTACAAGAGCAGTTTCTTAAAAAGTTCTTCCCCCCTCATATGACAAATTCCTTTAAGAGAAGAATCACAACGTTCACACAAGAGTCGAGGGAAACACTTTACCAATGTTGGGAGAGGTATAAAGAAATGTTAAATATTTATCCACATCACGGGTTTGAAACATGGAGGGTAGTTGCCTAATTCTACGAGGGTTTAACACCCCAAGGTAGACAAGTAGTGGAGATGATGTGTAATGGTGAGTTTAGAGATAAATATCCCAAAGATGCACTAGATTACCTAGAGCATATAGCAGAGAATACACAACAATTGGATACAATTGGTACATATGAGTCATCTGTTAAACCACAACCATCTGGTAGAGATATGTTTAACCTTAGGGAAGACCATGACCTTGCTGCCAAGTATGCATTTTTGTCTAAAAAAATAAGGCTTTAGAAATAGGGAAGAAGGATAATGTCAAGTTAGTTCAGGAAATCATATGTCAAATTTATAGTTCAAATGAACATGTCACATAAGTTTCCTCGTCCTTCCCTGAAAGATTATCTCCATGACCAGGTCAGTTCCATAAACACATTTAATAGACCAAATCCAAATCCATACTCACAGACCTATAATGCTGGTTGGAGAAACCATCCAAACTTCAATTGGAGGAATGATATGTTGGGTATCTATTATAGTCCCAAGATCAATTCAAGCATAAAAAACATATGAATACATTAAAGAAGTATGGCAGAATCATACTTACAATGAGCGGTTTATGGATGCGTCAAGTTCAAAAATTTTCCTCCTTATCATTGAAAGTCACAGCTAAGCTCCAATTTTTGTTGAAGAAGATGGACAAGCTCCAAGCTTTGAGAGGATTCCAAGCTCTTGAGATGGTTTCCCTATCACCTTCTATGATTCTTGTGTGTGCTAGCACTCTTGAAGGTTTGCAACAAATCTTCTACTTCCTCTTTGCAACTCACGGCAGTGAAGAAAAATGGAGAGAGTAAAATTTTGCAAATGGGCGTGAATGAGAGAAAGATAAGATGAAGGGTGTGTTGACTTATTTTGTATTTGATTTCAAAAATCTAATAATCATTTACCAAAAAATTTGGTACAAGTCAATCAGGCCATCATCAATACAAAGTGTGTAAGGTAAGTCATCATCATTGTCACAAAAACCCATCACTCAAAGTGACAAATGATGTGACTAGTGATGTGACTCGTGGGCCCCACTTGATTCGAAATCCGAGTGGGCCTGCAAACACTCCCGAGCTCGGGTTCTCTAATTCCGAATTAACGAACTTTTCGTTGCGACGTAATTAAATCAAATTTAATTAAATAATAATGCCAAGCAAAATTACTATTCACATCGCTAGTGAATTAATTCTAAATTAATTTGTTTGCCCGAATTAAAATGTAATTTTAATTCCGCATCGAAATCTAATTTCGTTTAATATATCGAATATATTACTTTATCGATTAATTCCAAATTAATCGTTATCTCTCTTCAAATAGTATTTTATCCTAGATAAAATATATCTGTAATTAATCCCAGATTGAATATGCTCGAATCATACGTCATCGGTGAATGGGAAGCGACCCAAGAGATCCCTGGATATGTTGGCAGTAAATCCGGTTTTCGGACTATCCGAACACGTACGTACCTCGTACAACGTTTTTACCGATTTACGAGACATGGTTGGCTTCTAGCAAAACACTGAGCCTACCCAATTCCCCAGAAATATTCTTAATGGAATATATAATCTATATCAGGCGTAGTATACTTAGTATTGCGTATTGCGATCCAGTATCGGATGTCACATGCAAGGCCTGGGGCTGGAATAGTGTCTACCCAGTATGAAGCATATATTTGATTACAAGCAACTAGTCTCTTTAATCAGATGATCATGACCTTTTAATATTATCCCGATGGTTGCAACCATTTAGAGTACCAGTTCTGTATCCCTACGTGATCATCATCTTCATATGACTGAAGTGATACTTCCATATTGACATCACATCCAATACACTACGATTCTCAATAAACCCAGAAGAGGCGTACACAGAACCTATCAAAGTCCTGGACGACCAAAACCAAAGCGTATTAATTGTCGCAAGTACTAGCGATGTAAGTCTCAGGCTAAGACGAAATACATCTACCCTGATGCGGATTCCCATAGACACATAGACATACTACCAATGGGATTCTGCGGGTTCTATCCAGAGTGAAGCTGTTTCCGTACCTTCGGTAAACACAACCTCATATCACACTTGAATAAGTATTCAATACTTAAATATATGAGAACTATGTTGTTACGCTTCTATAACACGCACACGTGCAATACTAGTCTATTCCGCATTATCGATGTCTAGTCTCAATAATACTATGACTAGGGATATTTAATGATTAAACCTTTATGAATTGATACTGTCTCATAGGGGTGAGCAAAACCGATTTCGGTTCTGGTTCCGCATGGAATCGGAACCTACCCGGAAAAATTCGGTTCCGCACTAAGTGGAACTGGAACCTACCAAATTAAACAGGGTACCCTATTATTCTGTTCCAATCTGGTTCCGATCCGGTTTCGGTCCGGTTCCGAATTACCCTATTTTAAAATATTTTAATGAAAACTGCTTAACAGTTTATACAAAGAAGTGAATGAGAAGTTCAATGATTTGCTCAGAAAGAATGAAACGGCTTCTGTTATGTTGCATACTGTCTATGGTGATCTTAGGAAACTTGTAATAGATTCATGTGGGTCTGTTGATGATGAACCGCAGATGAACATTCAAGTTGGGGCTCTAGCTGATCCGGTAATCAACGGCAAGTATAAGACTGTTGTTGAGCAACTGCAAAATTTTCTGGTTGACAGACTGAAGCTCCAAGCTTTAAACAATGAACTTAAGGCATAGTTAATTAATCGAACAAATGATATCGAAGAATTGAACAAAATGTGCCTTGATACCAATACCATTAAGAAGTTAAAAGAAAATGTTGAGAGTGTATTAAAACTGGAAAACACCCAGACTGACTTAGATAAAACACCTGTTACTGATTGGGATCCGAAGAGTTCTATGGGAGTTCTATGGGTAAGCAAAATCGGTTCCGGTTCCATGGTCCGGTTCTGGTTCCATGGTCTGGTTCCGGTTCCATGGTCCGGTTCCGGTTCCGATCATTTTGGAACCGGAACCTACCCGGATAAAATCGGTTCCTTCATTTTTGGAACCGTAACCTACCCAATTACAACCGGTTCCGATTCCAAACCCGAAAAATCGGTCCGGTTCTAACCGATTCCGGGTAGACCCGGAACCGTTACTCACCCCTACTGTCTCATATCTTATAATCTGGAACTAATCATAAGGACTTTTATCATTTATATATATAAGTAATCAAATTACAAAATGATAAAATGCAAGTTCCATTGCTACATAATTAATTTGTACAAAAACCACAATGTCTTTTACAAATAGTGACGCTATGGGTCATAATTGTCTAACATGATAACCAAACACAACCTTCACACCAACCTCCCCAGTTTCACCAAAATTTCCGAAATTCCCAGAATTATGCACCATATGTCCCACCACCTAAGAAAACCATTGAAGATAACTTAAGTGCATTCATGGAAAAACAAGAAACCATCAATAACCAAAATGCACAAATGATGAATGATTTGAAGGAAACTTTTGATAAAATCACATCTGTTTTGGCCATTAAAGATAAAGGTAAGTTTCCTGCACAACCTCAGTCAAATCCCAAGAGTCATCAAAACCCTCATGAGGGTAGTTCTGGAAGTCAACACTTAGGCCAAGTCAAATTTATTATTACTCTTCATAGTGGTAAGTGTTGGACAATTATGACCCATAGCGTCACTATTTGTAAAAGACATTGTGGTTTTTGTACAAATTAACTATGTGACAATGGAAATTGCATTTTATCATTTTGTAATTTGATTACTTGAATATATAAATGATAAAAGTCCTTATGATTAGTTCCGGATTATAAGATATGAGACAGTATCAATCCATAAAGGTTTAATCATTAAATATCCCTAGTCGCAGTATTATCAAGATTGGACATCGATAATGCGGAATAGACTAGTATTGCACTTGTGCGTGTTATGGAAGCGTAACAATATAGTTCTCATATATTTAAGTATTGGATACTTATGCAAGTGTGATAGGAGGTTGTGTTTACCGATGGTACGGAAACACCTTCGCTCTGGATAGACCTCGTGGAATCCCATTGGTAGTATGACTATGTGTCTATGGGAATCCGCTTCAGGGTAGGTGTATTTGGTCTTAACATGAGACTTACATCGCTAGTACTTGCGACAATCAATACGCTTTGGTTTTGGTCGTCCGAGACGTTAACAAGTTCTGTGTATGCCTCTTCTGGGTTTATTGAGAATCGTAGTGTATTGGGTGTGATGTTAAGACGGAAGTATCACTTCAGTCATATGGAGATGATGATCACGCAGGGATATAGAACTGGTACTCTAATGTGTTGCCACCATCGGGATAATATGACAAGGTCATGATTATCCGATTAAATAGACTAGTTACTTGTTGTCCGATATATGCTTCGTACGAGGAAGACACTATTCCAGCCCCAGGCCTTACATGTGACATCCGATATTGGATCGCTATACGCAATACTATGTATAGTACACCTAACAAAGATTATATATTCCTTTAAGAATATTTCTGGAGAATTGGGTAGGCACGGTGCTTTGCTAGAAGCCAACCATGTATCATAAATTGGTAAAAACGTGGTACGAGGTACACACATTTTCGGATAGTCCGACGATCGGATTTACTTCCAACATATCCATGGATCTTATGGGTCACTTCCCGAAGACTTGCAAACAAGGTTTGTAAGTTAAATCGATCCATTTATGGATTAAAGCAAGCATCGCATTCTTAGAACCAATGTTTTGATGAGATCATAAAAGAATATAATTTCGTTCAAAACGAGGATGATCCTTATGTATATAAGAAGGTTAGTGGGAGCGCACTGACATTCATTGTCCTTTACATTGATGATGTATTGCTTATTAGCAGTGACATTCCCATGCTACAATCGGTGAAAGCTTGGCTTTCATTAAAATTCTCCATGAAGGATATGAGAGAAGCAGCATTTATTCTAGGAATAAAGATCTACCGGGATAGATCTAGAAAACTGCTTGGACTCTCCCAGAGCATATACATTGAAAAAATGTTGAAGAGATTCAACATGGATCAATCCAAGAGGGGACTGTTGCCAGTGTCACATGGCGTCACTCTATCTAATGACATGTGTCCTAAAACTCAAGATGAGAGAGACAACATAAGTCGGATCCCGTTTGCCTCAGTAGTCGGATCGATCATGTATGCCATGATATGAACACGACCTGATGTCTCGTATGCTTTGAGCATGTGTAGTCGCTATCAGGCCGATCCAGGTGAAGGTCACTGGATGGCGGTTAAGAATATCCTTAAGTATCTAAGACGAACTAAAGATGCTTTCTTAATTATGGAGAATGAGAACTTGAGGTAACTGGGTATATCGATGCAAGTTTCCAAACCGATAAAGACGACTGTGAGTCGCAATCTAGGTATATATTTTATTTGAACAACGGAGCAGTAAGCTGGAAATCTTCCAAGTAAGAGACTGTTTCCGATTCAACAACAGAAGTGGAATACATTGCTGCAGCTAAAGCAGCAAAAGAGGCAGTTTGGATTCGTAAAGGCGCATTAAAAGTGTAATGATTTAATTTGGAATTAAATATAGAATTAGTATTGAATACAAATTAAATTAGATTTAAATTGTAGTTTGATATAATTCAAGAATTCATACTTTGAGTACTTATTCTTTAAACGAGTTGGACTCGCGCAAATCAAATCCTTGTTTGAACATTGGATGATCACTTTATTCAAAGATTAATTAATTGGATTAGATTGATTGAATAACATGCTTTGTATGAATACATGGATGTGCTGTATGAATAATGTGTTGGTTTCTATTAAGGTCCCAAGATCAATAATAAGCATGAAATCATGTGTGAATAACAATCGAGAAGTTGCGGAATACTTACATCGAGCGGTTGAGCGACGCGGCAAGCAACAAAAATTAATTTATGCTCCTTGACAGTGCACGGCAGTGAGCAGTAAGCTGCTCCTCCATTTTCTGTTTTTGAGCTCCTCGAACAAGCTCCAAGCTTCGTCGAACGATTCCCGACTCATGTGTAGACTTCCTTATCACCTTCGCATGTCTCTCGGAGTGCTAGCTCTTGTGATTTTTGCCACAAAAATCACACACTCAGCTTCCCAAACTCACGGCATTAGACAGAAACCAGTGAGCTTATTTTGCCTCCCTGGGCGTGTGAGAGAGGAGAGAAAAGAGAGAGAATAATTTGTGTGTGTTGTATTTCAAAATGTGTACTTAATACCAAAAATAATTAAAAATCAAATACCAATATCAAATAAAGGTAAATAGCCTTTTAATTAATACAACAACTCACATCAACAATCACACATGAGTGTCGAACACTCAAACATCAACTCACATCAAGTCACATCAATCAATCAATCAATGGTCACATCACTCAAAGTGACATGATTTGACGCCTGATGTGACGCTAGATGCGACTAGCGATTTGACGCTTAATTTGACTTACGTGCCGCACTCGAATTCGAAATGCGAATGAGCTCGTAAATAATCTCGGGCTCGGGTTCGCTAATTATAAATTAACGAATTTTCCATTGCGTCATAATTAAATGATTACGCCTAGCGAAATCACTTTTCACGTCGCTAATGAATTAATTCTAAATTAATTCGTTCGCCCGAATTAAAATCTAATTTTAATTCCGCGTCGAAATCCAATTTCGTTTAATATATCAAATATATTAATTTATCAATTAATTCCAAATTAATCGTTATCTTTCTTTAATTGATATTTTGTCCCAGATAAAATATCTCCGCTATTAATCCCAGATTAAGTTTCTCTCGCATCTAATTAATCCCAGATTAATTTAGAGTGCGAGTCATACATCATCGGTGAATCTTTGGGAAGCGACCCATGAGATCCCCGATTATGTTGGCAGTAAATTCGGTCGTTGGACTATCCGAACACGTAAGTACCTCGTACTATGTTTTACCGATTTACAAGACAAGGTTGGCCTCTAGCAAAGCGCCATGCCTACCCAATTCTCCAGAAATATCCTTACAAGAATAAAGGATCTATATCAGGCGTAGTATACGTAGTATTGCGTATTTCTGTCCAGTATCGGATGATCACGTGCTAGGCCTGGGGCCGAAATTGTGTCTGCCCCGTACGAAGCACATATCAGATGTCTGGTAACTAGTCTCTATAATCGGATAAACCTGACCTTGTCATTTTATCCCGATAGCTGCAACATTTAAGAGAACCAGCCATGTATCCTACGTGACCATCATCTCCATATGAGTTATGACTGGAGTGACACTTCCATCTTGACATCACACCCAACACACTACGATTCTCATTATACCCAACATTGGCGTACACATAACATGTTAAAGCCCTGGACGACCGCAACCAAAGTATATTGATTGTCGCAAGTATTAGCGGTGCAAGTCTCAAGTTAAGACCAAATACACCTATCCTGATTTCGGATTTCCATAGACATATAGTCATACTACCAATGGAATTCCGAGGGGGTCTATCCTGAGCGAAGCTGTTTCCCATACCATCGGTAAAACACAACCTCCTATTACACTTGCATGAGTATTCTATACCCAAATATATGAGAACTATGTCGTTGTGCCCTCACAGCACGCACAATTGTAATACTAGTCTTTTACGTATTTATCGATGTCCAATCTCGATAATACTCTGACTAGGGATATTTAATGATTTATCCTTCGTGGACTGATGCTGTCTCATATCATTTTCCATCCAGGAATAAATCATAGGGACCTCATATCATTTATATATCTAGGTGATCTAATCACAAATGATAAGAGTCCAATCTCATTTGTCACATGGTTAATTCGTACAACAACACAATGATCTGTACAAATAGTGACTCTATGGGTCATGATTGTCCAACATAATGCATATTGGATGGATATTAGAAGGGTGAGGGCAATTTTGGAAATTGATGTAATAAATTTAGAATTTATTAAATTGGACCTGCGTGTCCAGCCTTATCTCTCGATTCTTTGTAATTCTCTTCTCACCTAATTTCCCTCATTGTTAATGAGGTTTCTTTAATTGTATTATGTAATTGGGTAGAAGTTAGAATAGTGCTAGCCGAGGAGAGGAAATTGAGTGATTTGTTCTAGGAACAATTTGTGAGATATCCATCCGCATATCATTATTAATTTATTTACCGCGCCTTATTATGCTTTTAGAATGCATGCTTAAGGGTGTATGATAAGACATAATCAAAGATAATAAATTGGTTTCCAATTTACGCGAAAAACCCTCAACAAATATTAAGCGTTTTCCTTCCATTGAGTGATTCATTCTCAAGATCCAAGATTAGCACTGGTTTGTTGGCCAAAGTCAATACCTTTGTCCATCGCGGATGTGTTTGAATCTTGAAGGCTTTGTTCCATATCGTATGTCTTGTCCAAGTTGTGATTTGTTGGCCAAAGTCAAGATCACTTCTTGTCTATCGACATCGATTACGAAGCTTTCCAAAGTCAATGGGTCCCGCTTAACTGGAATCATTAGGCTTGTTGAGCCAAAGCCAATGCTTAGTTGATTCAGATAAAAAAGGTTAGGAAAATATATTGGATATATTGGCATATATATATTGTATATATGTTTCAGACTTTGAGGTCCACCTACCGGATCTAGGAATTGGATGAGATCCAATTGATCTTACAGATCTACCTAGTTAAATATCAAACAACTTGTTGGCCAAAGTCAAGTTTGTGTGTTATTTAACGGGATCCTAGCCCACTAGGAAACTAGGTTTCCCGAGTACTCAACAGAGGGTTAGAGGCTCGTCGAAAAATAGTGGGAGGCAAGTATTGAATTTGCAATTTCGTTCAAATACTTGGCTTTACGCGCTTTCAAATTATTTTCGTCAATAAATATTTATTAGTTGGACTAATATTTTATTATTTTTCTTGTAACAGTTAGACTGTACCCATACATCATTAATTGAATAGTTTGACTATTGCAATTAAGATGACAGGAAAGTTGAACATTAGAGATATTATCATGGCGACAATGTCTTTAATGGCGCGAACTTTCAAGACTGGGATATGAATCTCAGGATTGTCCTGGGATCCGAGAAGTTGCTCTACACTATAGAGAGACCTCCTGGGCCTAAGCCTAAATCTGATCAGATAGTTGAGCTAGAGCTTTGGAAGACTCATAGCGATGACAACTTCACTGCTCAATCTATAATGCTTGCTGCTATGAGTCAACAATTCTGTCGTCAAAACAAGGGATTGGATCCCTATCAGATGATGGCAAAGTTTCATGATATTCATCGATCTAATCTTAGATCGCAAAGATATGAATTACAGAAGAAGCTCTTTCGCGCTCGCATGTCGGAGGGTACATATGTTGAGCACCATGTGTCGTAGATGATTGCTGACATTGAGCAGATGGGACATATGGGCATTGTCTTCGAGGCTGAGACTTTTATAGATTTGACTTACAGTCTCTGCCCGACACTTGGAGTGGGTTCATCATGAACTACATTATGATGAACCAAGACCATACTCTTGGAGAGTTAATGTCCACACTGCGCGAAGCAGAAAAATAGCTCATAAAGGGCAAGAAGCGTAAGGCGCACTTCGCTTCAACGTCTCAGTCTTCGAGGGCTTGGCCTAAGGCGACTGGTGGTGTAAAAAAGAAGAAGAAAAAGAAGGGCAAGGCCAAATCGTCAAAACCTTCTGGGAAGGGTAAGGACAAATACCAAGATGTATGTCTGCAGTGCGGCAAGCGGGGTCACTGGAAGCGTGACTGCCACGAGTACAAGGCACATATGAAGGAAATCAAAGCGGGCAAGGCACCAGCTTCATGTATGTTTGTTAGAGAAATAAACATGTCTACTACTAGTTTTAAAAATTGGATTTTTGATTCTGGTTCTGGTACTTATATATGTACTGATGTGCAGGATCTGCAGATTAGCAGGAGACTGGCCTCAGGAGAGATTGACCTCCGCGTTGGAAATGGGACATGAGTCGCCATTTTGGTCGTTGGCACTTATGTTTTGGAACCGCCCTCGGGGCATGTACTTAAACTTTCAGACTGTTATAATGTACCTAGTTTGACTAGGAATATTATTTCTGTATCTATGTTAGCCCAATGTGGGTATACTTTTGTATTTAGAAACACTGGGTGTTTTATGTATAAAAATGATATGGAGATTTGCACTGCTGATGTAAATAATGATATTTATATTTTGAATATAAATCAATCTCAAACATATAATGTAACAAATAAAAGGCTTAAACTAAGTAAAAAAAATGAAACTTATATGTGGCATGGTCCTCTGGGACACATTAACAAGACTCACATATCCACACTTTCGAAGAGTGGGTACTTGGACGGATTTGATCCAAATTCATATGACGTCTGCGAATCTTATTTATTAGGCAAAATGCCTAAAACACCTTTTAGCGGAAAGGGTGCACGTGCCACCGAACTGTTAGCCCTCGTTCATAGTGACTTTTGTGGGCCCATGTCTAGCCAGGCTAGAGGTGGATATGAATACTTCGTAACCTTTACGGATGATGCATCGCATTATGGTTATGTGTATCTTATGAGACATAAGTCGGAAACCTTTGAGAAATTCAAAGAGTTTCGAAATGAAGTAGAAAAACAGACCGATAAAAGTATTAAGACATTATAGTCGGACCATGGTGGCGAATACTTAAGCAATGATTTTCTTGATTACTGGAAAGAATATTGTATTCTTTCACAGTGGACTCCTCCCGGAATACCGCAATTAAACGGTGTGTCCGAACGGAGAAACCAAACTTTGTTAGACATGGTAAGGTCTATGATGAGTCGAACAGAGCTAACTTTTTCCTTCTGTGGATATGCATTGAACAGTGCAATACTTATTTTGAATAAGGTTCCGTTAAAGTCTGTTCAACAGACTCCGTATGAGATATGGACAGGAAAGAAACCGGGTTTCTCATTCCTGAAGATTTGGGGTTGCTGGGCATACGTCAAACGTTTGGAAGGTACCAAACTAGAACCCAAATCGGATAGATGTCTATTTGTAGGATTTCCTAGGGAAACCAAAGGATATTACTTCTATCACCCACAATAGAACAAATTATTTTTTGTTCTACATGTGGTTTTCCTTGAGAAGGAATTCCTAAATGCAGTGGTTAGTGGGAGGAAAGTATAACTCGATGAAAATCGGAGTGATACTGTTCTTGGCACAGAATCCTTAACGGAACATGAACAGTCCATCAGAGATGAGACTGTACCACAATCTTCGAATACACAAGAACCGCGTAGGTCGGAGAGAGTCAGAAAAAAAACCTGAGAGGTATGGGTTTCTGATCTCACCTCATATAGATATCAATCTTATTGAGGATAACGAGCCGACTACGTATGAGGAAGCGATACAAGATATCAACTCCGCTTTATGGCAAGAGGTCATGAAGTCTGAAATGGATTCCATGTACACCAACCAAGTTTGGACACTGGTTGATGCACCAGAAGGCGTAAAGCCTATTGGTTGCAAATGGGTCTTCAAGAAGAAGACCGACATAGATGGCAACATACAGACGTACAAAGCTAGGCTTGTAGCGAAAGGGTATTGTCAACGACATGGTGTCAATTACGACGAAACTTTTTCACCTGTTTCCATGATTAAATCCATACGGATTATGCTTTCTATTACTGCATATTTCGATTACGAGATATGGCAAATGGACGTCAAAACCGTTTTCCTTAACGGAAACCTTTTGGAGGAGGTTTATATTCAACCGCCTGACGGTTTAGTCGTATCAAGACTTGCAAACAAGGTTTGTAAGTTAAATCGATCCATTTATGGATTGAAGCAAACATCGCGTTCTTGGAACCAACGTTTTGATGAGATCATAAAAGAATAAAATTTCGTTCAAAACGAGGATGATCCTTGTGTATATAAGAAGGTTAGTGGTAGTGCACTGACATTCATTGTCCTTTACATTGATGATGTATTGCTTATTGGCAATGACATTCCCATGCTACAATCGGTGAAAGCTTGGCTTTCATTAAAATTATCCATGAAGGCTATGGGAGAAGCAGCCTTTATTTTAGGAATAAAGATCTACAGGGATAGATCTATAAAGCTGCTTGGACTCTCCCAGAGCATATACATTGACAAAGTGTTAAAGAGATTCAACATGGATCAATCCAAGAGGGGACTGTTGCCAGTGTCACATGACGTCACTCTACCTAATGACATGTGTCTTAAAACTCAAGATGAGAGAGACAACATGAGTCGGATCTCGTTCGCCTCGGTAGTCGGATCGATCATGTATGCCATGATATGTACGCGACCTGATGTCTCGTATGCTTTGAGCATGTGTAGTCGCTATCAGGCCGATCCAGGTGAAGGTCACTGGATGGCGGTTAAGTATATCCTTAAGTATCTTAGACGAACAAATGATGTTTTCTTAATCTATAGAGATGAAGAACTTGAAGTAACTGGGTATATCGATGCAAGTTTCCAAACCGATAAAGACGACACAACTCGCAATCCGGGTACATATTTTGTTTGAACAACGGAGCAGTAAGCTGGAAATCTTCCAAGCAAGAGACTGTTGCCGATTCAACAACAGAAGCGGAATACATTGTTGTAGCTGAAGCAGCAAAAGAGGCAGTTTGGATTCGTAAATTCCTAATTAGATTAGGAGTAGTTATGTTAGCAGCTGAGCCCGTTCCATTATATTGTGACAATATTGGGGCTATAGCGCAGGCTAAGGAACCGCGGTCTCATCAACGATCTAAGCATGTTATTTGACGTTTCCATCTGATTCTTGAGATCATACATCGTGGCGATGTGAAGATCGAGAAGGTCGCAACATAGGACAACATAGCAGATCCGCTGACAAAAGCTATTCCTCAGCAAAAGTTTGAGCGACATGTACATAGTTCAGGTGTTAGATGCTTGAGTGACTGGCTATAGGCCAAGTGGGAGATTGTTGGACAATTATGACCCATAGCGTCACTATTTGTAAAAGACATTGTGGTTTTTGTACAAATTAACTATGTGACAATGGAAATTGCATTTTATCATTTTGTAATTTGATTACTTGAATATATAAATGATAAAAGTCCTTATGATTAGTTCCGGATTATAAGATATGAGACAATATCAATCCATAAAGGTTTAATCATTAAATATCCCTAGTCGTAGTATTATCGAGACTGGACATCGATAATGCGGAATAGACTAGTATTTCACTTGTGCGTGTTATGGAAGCGTAACATCATAGTTCTCATATATTTAAGTATTGGATACTTATGAAAGTGTGACAGAAGGTTGTGTTTACCGATGGTACGAAAACAGCTTCGCTCTGGATAGACCCCGCGGAATCCCATTGGTAGTATGACTATGTGTCTATGGGAATCCGCTTCAGGGTAGGTTTATTTGGTCTTAACCTGAGACTTACATCGCTAGTACTTGCGACAATCAATACGCTTTGGTTTTGGTCGTCCGAGACTTTAACAGGTTCTGTGTACGCCTCTTCTGGGTTTATCGAGAATCGTAGTGTATTGGGTGTGATGTCAAGACGGAAGTATCACTTCAGTCATATGGAGATGATGATCACGCAGGGATACAGAACTGGTACTCTAATGTGTTGCAACCATCGGGATAATATGACAAGGTCATGATTATCCGATTAAAGAGACTAGTTGCTTGTGATCCGATATATGTTTCGTACGGGGCAGACACTATTCTAGCCCTAGGACTTGCATGTGACATCAGATATTGGATCGCTATAGCAATACTACGTATACTACACTTGACAAAGATTATATATTCCTTTAAGAATATTTCTGTAGAATTGGGTAGGCACGGTGCTTTGCTAGAAGCCAACCATGTCTCGTAAATCGGTAAAAACGTGGTACGAGGCACGCACATGTTCGGATAGTCCGATGACCGAATTAACTGCCAACATATCCAGGGATCTCATGGGTCGCTTCCCGAAGATTCACCGATGACGTATGATTTGAACATAATTAATCTAGGATTAATTATAGAGAGATTTTATTTAGGATAAAATACTATTTGAAGAGAGAGAACAATTAATTTGGAATTAATCGATAAAATAATATATTCGATATATTAAATGAAATTAGATTTCATAATGGAATTAAAATTGGATTTTAATTCGGGTGAATGAATTAATTTAGAATTAATTCACGAGCGACGTGAATAGTAATTTTATTATGCATAATTATTTAATTAAATTTGATTTAATTACGTCGCAACAGAAAATTCGTTAATTCAGAATTAACGAACCCGAGCCCGGAATGTTTTTACGGGCCCACTCGGATTTTGAATCAAGTGGGGCCCACTTGTCACATCACATGTCACATCACTTGTCTTTCTCATCATTTTTTGGTGATGAAAGTAAGTAATGACTTGATGGTAACTTACCAAACACTCAAGTGTGAAAGGTTGAATGACTTTTACCAAAATCTTGGATTTGGTATATCATTTTAATTTTGTTTTGAAAAACAAATACAACACTTTCACTCACTGTCTATTCTCTCCCATCTCACGCCCAAAACTCCATTTTTCTCTCAAATTTTGGCTTGGCCGAATACACCAAGGAGAAGAAGAAAATTTTGTTGCAAAATTTGCAAGGTACTAGCACATCAAAGAATCATATAAGGTGATAGGGAAACCAATCCCAAGAGCTTCGAATCCATCTCAAAGCTTGGAGCTTGGAAATCATCTTCAAATAGAAGCTTGAAGCATTTCAAGGGGAGCAAAGTTTTTTGTTCTCTACACATCCTCTCAACCGAACAATGTGAGTATATTTCCGCTATACTTCATTTAGTATTCACTTGATTTTATGCTTGGATTGATCTTGGGATGAATTTAGAAACCCAACAGTAAGACCATCCCAGACCTATTCTTGTACCTCGTGAAACTGAGGAAAAATCAGAATCAGATGGTAAGGAATGGGTTGATGAGCCATTACCCATCGTTGATAATAACAGTTTTTCTCATACACCTCCATTTCCTCAGGCATTAAAAACAAATAAATTGAACCATTCCCCAGAAATTTATGAAATATTCAAACAGGTAAAAGTCAATATCCTTTTGTTAGATGCCATCCAACATATACCATCTTATGCCAAATTTCTGAAAGATTTATGCACCGTTAAAAGAAAACACCAAGTAAGAAAGAAAGTTTTTCTAGCTGAACAAGTAAGTTCCATTCTCTCAACCAATAATACATTAAAATACAAAGACCCTGATTGTCCAACTATTTCTTGTATTATTGGAAATCAAAACATTGAACATGTTTTGCTTGATCTTGGAGCTAGTGTAAATTTACTACCATTTTCGGTTTACCAACAACTTAATATCGGTGAGATGAAACCAACATTTTACTTGTCGATAGATCATTTAAGGTACCAAAAGGAATTGTGGAATATGTTTATTGCAAATCGATAAATTCATATATCTTGTGGATTTTATTATTTTAGAAACACAACCTGTGGCAGACGGTTATAAGTCAATCCCTGTAATACTTGGTCGACCCTTTTTAGCAATAGTTAACGCTTTGGTAATTGAAGGAATGGAATCATGAATCTTTCTTTTAGCAACATGACATTAGAGTTAATATTTTTTTAACATGTGCAAATAGCCATATGATGAAGATAATGAAAACGAAAGCGCATAATCAATTGTGGATGAGCATATTTAGGGGAGTTTATCTGATCCCATGAAATTTTTACTGCTAATTATGTTGAGTCAAGTGCGCAAATAGATTCAGATATTACTAATGATTTTCTACTTGACTCTATTCAGGTATTGGAAGACGATGGAAATATTAAAAATTTTGGAAGAACTGAGAACACTGGAAGAAGAAAAACATGAAGAAGCACCCAATTTGGAGTTAAAAGCTTTGCCAGAAGGACTGAAATATGCATTTCTAGAAGATAATCAAACTTACCCTATGGTAATTTCTTCTTCTCTCACAAGCGATCAAGAAGGTAAACTTTTAAATGTGTTGAAAGAACATAAACTGGCAATTGGATGGACTTTAAAAGACATAAAAGGTATTAATCCATTAATCTACACACATCGAATACATCTACAAGATAATGCTAGGATGAACCCTAAAGAAGATTAAACCCTCACATGAAAGAAGTAGTAAAAATTGAGGTCCTTAAACTTCTTGATGCATGCATTATCTACTTTATTTTTTGATAGGAAGTGGGTAAGTCCTACACAGGCTGTACCTAAAAAGTCTGGAATCACTGTTGTAAAAAATGATAAAGGGGAATTAATCCCAACTCGCATTTCATCTAGTTGGAGTATGTGCATTGATTATAGAAAATTGAATGACGTAACTAGAAAATATCATTTCCCTTTGCCATTTCTTGACCAAATTTTAGAAAGAGTAGTTGGACATCCTCATTATTGTTTTCTTGATGTTTACTCGGATTATTATCAGATTCACATTGCTTTAGAAGACCATGAAAAATCACATTCACATGCCTCTTTGGAACATTTGCATTTAGGAAAATGCCTTTGGAAATGCCTACAACATTCCACGATGCATGTTGAGCATATTTAGTGACATTGTTGAACATTGTTTAGAGGTCTTTATGGATGATTATACTATCTTTGGAAATTCATTTGATAATTGTTTGACTAATCTGGAAAATATTTTGAAAAGATGTGAAGAAAAATGACTTGTATTAAATTGGGAAAAATGCCATTTCATGACTGATTCAGGAATTATTTTAGGACACATTGTCTCGTCTAAATGTATTGAGGTTGACAAAGCAAAAATAGAGGTCATTTCTAAATTACCATCACCAAAAACAGTCAGGGACAATCATTCTTTTTTAGGACATGCAGGATTTTATAGGAGGTTCATTAAAGACTTTAGTACCATATCCAGACCCTTATGTAACCTCCTATTAAAATATACAACATTTGAACGGACCGAAGAATGTCAAAAATCATTCCAAAAAATTATCAGTCTTTTGACTTCTACTCCTATTATGCAATCCCCTTATTGGTCATTGCCCTTTGAGCTAATGTTTGATGCTAGTGATTATGCAGTTGGTGCAGTTCCAGGGCAGAGAAAGGAAGGTAAGCCGCATGTGATATATTACGCTAGTAGAACATTAAACAGTGCACAAATGAATTACACTACCACAGAAAAAGAACTATTTACTGTAATATTTGCATTGGATAAATTTCGATCATATTTAATTGGTTCTTCAACTATTTTTTACTCTGATTATGCTACTGTTAGATATTTGATGTCTAAACAAGATATCAAGCCAAGAATAATACGGTGGATTTTGTTGCTTCAAGAATTCAATCTCACAATCAAAGATAAAAAAAAAGGGCAGAGAACGTGGTTGCAGATCACTTATCGAGACTCAAAAATGAGTCACTAATCGATACCACTCATATCAATGATTCTTTCCCGATTAATTTTTATTTTCGGTAAACGTAATGCCTTGATATGTTAATATTGTCAATTTCCTTGCAACAGGAAAGATACCCCCAGACTGGAGCCAACAAGATAAGAAAAATTTGTTTACTAAGGTCAAAAGATTCTACTGGGATGATCCTTATATGTTTAAATGATGTCCTGATCAAATTTTCAGACGATGCATACCTAATAGTGAGATAAGTGGTGTTATTCAGTTCTGTCATTCAGAAACATGTTGAGGTCATTTCTCATCTAAGAAAACCGCTGCAAAAATCTTGCAGTGTGGATTTTATTAGCCCACCATTTTTAAAGATGCATACACTTTCTGCAAAACTTGCGAAAATTGTCAAAAGTTGGGATTTATTGCAAAAAGAAACATGATGCCTTTAAATCCCATCCTTGTCATCGAAATCTTTGATTGTTGGGGGATAGATTTCATGGGCCTATTTCCACCATCCTTTGAATTTTTATATATTTTAGTTGCATTCGATTATGTTTCAAAATGGGCCGAGTCAATTCCTTGTCGGAACAATGATAACACAACAGTGATCAAATTTTTAAAAGATAACATGTTGAGTAGATTTGGAATTCATCGGTCCATCATAAATGATGGAGGTAAACACTTTTGTAATAGACCATTTGAGTCCTTAATGAAAAATTATGGAGTCACACATAAAGTTTCCACCTCTCACCCTCAGACAAACGGACAAGTTGAATTAGCGAATAGGGAAATTAAAATTTTTTTAGAAAAAACGGTTAACCTAAATCGCAAAGATTGGTCTCTATGACTAAATGATGCACTCTAGGCATATCGAACAGCTTTTCAGACATCTTTGGGAATGTCACCATATCGTCTAGTTTATAGAAAACCTTGTCATTTGCCTGTAGAACTTGAGCATAAAGCATTTTGGGCTATTAAAATATTTAATTCAAACCTTAAAAACGATGGTCATTAACGTAAATTGCAACTAAATGAACTTGAAGAGTTAAGGAATGATTCATATGAGAATACAAAAATTCTTAAAGCTAAAACTAAAGCATTTCATGATAGTCGAATTTCATGAAAAATATTTGAAGTTGGTCAAAAAGTTTTGCTTTATACTTTATAATTCTCGTCTTCATTTATTTCCTAGAAAGTTAAAATCCAAATGGAGTGGCCCATTTATTGTGAAACATGTTTATCCTTATGGGGCAATTAACATTGAGAATGCTAGGGATGGCGATGTATTTAAAGTAAATGGACAGCGTCTGGAATCCTTTTTAGAGTACTCAAAATTTCAAGAAATTTTTTTCCTGTCAAACCCAGTGTACATTGATTGATGTAGTTTCTTTCATGTTCTGTTTAATAATTCTATAATTTCCATTTTTCTTAGTTTTGCAGCATTCTTGTTCTTTTTATTTTATCTCACACCCCGGTAAAACAGCGGATAATGGTACTCCGTGACTCAAGTCGGTTATTTCAGTTTCCTAAAAATACCGATACCCTACAAACCAAGGCATGGAAGAAACTCTCACGACCCTCCATATATATCTTCCTGCACTTCTCTGAAATTATCTGATTAAAATTTACAAAGCCCGCACAGAAAGAATGAGAATTCTTATGATTCATGGTATTCCTAGTGATATTCGTTGGGTAATCGAAGCAATGGTTCGTTTGGCAGGTGAGTCACCTGACTCCTTCATTTCTTACATGCCTGGTTCAGGGAAAAGCACATATTCTTAAAAATGAAGAGCTAAATAAACGGGTGTTTTTTATAAGTGTGCACGCTGTACGTGCAACACTTGTTGTAGTTTTTTAGGAATGGTGTCCGATAATTGTGAGGATAAAATACAACTCATTATGGATGGACTGAGTAATGAGCCTTTTGATGATATATCATTGACTCTTGAGACGCATCATAGTAGATATGTTCATCATGAAATTCTCAGATTACACAAGACCATGTTTGCCAATTTATAAGAAAATTGGATGGAAAGCCTATCCCAGACCCATATAGGGCGTTCAACCCGTTACTGGACGTAAAACAAGAGGAAGATGTGAGCCAAAATCACAACTACCAGTACATATTAATTGTTGCATTGATTTCCTTTACTTTAAATTACTGTCTTCCTTTACTTTTTTGCCGACAGTATCTAACATTTTTTGTTCACGATCTATTTTTCTGATAGTTTTCATTTTGCAGATATTAGTGCATTTCTCACTCACCCTTTTCAGGATCTATAAATTCAGCTCGTCATCCCCCCTTCCTCAACATATCTAGCTAAGAGAGGTAGCACAAATGGAGACAACTTCAAAATGACGATTCACTAATATCTGTTTATTTTGTGGAATTAGCTCCGGAACTAAACCATAATTTGTTGAAGGAGCAAGAGAATTGGGTAGAGTTATGGCAAACATAAATATACACTTAGTATATGGCGATGGTAATCTTGGATTGATGGGGTGTATTTCAAAAGTTGTACAAGAAGGTGGAAGTCAAGTTTTGGGGATCATCCCAAAACCTTTATCAGAAAGCCACGTCTTCGAAAAATCAAATGGAGAAGAATGTATTGTCCAAGGTATGTCTAAAAGACTCACTGAAATGATCAATCATGCTGATGTTTTCATTGCTTTACCAGGTGGGCTCGAAACATTGGAAGAAATATTCACTGTTGTATCATCGGTAAACTTGAATATTCACCAAAAACCTATTGGGCTGTTTAATGTTAATGGATTTTTCGATTTTCTTTTGGTATTTCTTGAATATGCCAAAAGAAATGGGTTTATTTCAAAACCGGTAAGAGATATTTTCCTAACTGCACGAACAACTGATGATTTAATTGACCAACTCTTAGCTTAGTAACCAAAAATCGACCCTATTCTTTCCAAGTTGAACTGGTCTGGTAACGATCGTGGCAAAAAGCACAAAGTAAACTTGGACCTTAATATGTAATCTTTAGTTATGACGGTCAATTTCACAATAACTATGTGATATCTTCTAAACTCTTTCTTTCTTTCTTTAAACATTGGCGACAATGTCTCGTTTTGGTTGGGGGGAAAAGATAGTTTACGAAATAAATAATTTTCATGTTTATGTTTGTTTCATTGATGTTAGTTTTTACTTTGTTATTATTTTGTGTGTAAAAAATTTATATCCATATATATACACACAAATTAACAACAAATTTGTTTTCTAAACCAAGTGGAATTGTTGTTCTGAGGTGGTTGTGTAAGGAGTTTTCACTTCTGAGACACATCTCAATATAATTCGTAACAAGTTATTTATCGTTCCTTTCTTTGTGAATCATTTAAATTTGTGAATTCTCCATAATATTGATTAAATTTGATCTTTATATGCTCGTCTGGCAGATATTATCAACAATATGGTAACATATAACCATGGGTGGTAAGTGAAAAATCTGTAATATTTAGTTCTCTAATCTGTTGGAGGTAACACCTAAAAGTAGTGATTTTTTTTTTATTATTATGCAAAAAAAAGGGAGAAGTTTGAATAAAGTTCGTTTCGTAGTCTTTATAACCCGAGCAATTAAGTCCGAATGAGTGTTTTAATACTTAGTACCCTAAGGCCAATTGGTCTGGGAATTACTGGCTCAAAGCTCATTACAAGGGTTAAAAAGAAAGCTTAAGGAAATCATACACCGTTTATCTGAGATCAGAACAATTAAGCCCGTAGGGGTGTCTTAACACTTAGTGCCCTAAAACCAACTGGTTTGGGAGTCACTGGCCCAAAGTTTGATACATGGATTGAAGATATATTTTAGACACTCTTTATCTGAGTCTGAGCAATTAAACCTGTATGGGTGTCTTAACACCTAGTGCCCTAAAACCAACTGGTTTGAGAGTCACTAGCCCAAAGTTTGATACACGGATTGAAGATATATTATAGACTTTATTTATCTGAGATCCGAGCAATTAAGCCTGTAGGGTGTCTTAACAACTACCCTAAAACCAACTGGTTTGAGAGTTACTGGCCCAAAGTTTGATACATGGATTGAAGATATGTTTATAAATAAACTTTCACTGCCAAAAAATGTGTAAACTCTAATATAATTTTAGGATAAAATATTACTCTCTTTTCAACAAATACCTGTGATATTGTGGGCACATTATATTGATTAATACCTTGTTTTATGAGTATATGGAAGAATGGTAAAAAAGTATAGGAGAAGTCATTTATTTGATCATTCGGAAAGAAAGAAAATAATTGTTAACTTAGATAAGAATTTTTCTTTTAGATTCCGCTTGAATTACTAGGGACTAGTAATAAGTTGGTCGGGGGTCTGATGAATACTAAAAAGTACATATTTATTAGACGATAAGTTAATCATTTTATACTTATAGTTTCACTAATCCATTTAAATTGACACATTTGTGAAATAATATTTTAAAGTTATGCTTTGAGTGCTTTTTCTGTGTTATTTTATATTTTTGTCAAGAATAATACTGCTCAGAAGCTCGACGGGACAAATCAGACATGAAAAAAATAATTCTGCAAGCACGTCGTAAATTCTGCAAGCACGTCGTGACACGTGGAATCTTTGCGTCACGACACGTGTTCTACAATGTGGCTTTGCCATTCTCTGACACGTGTCCCCAATGTGGCTTCACCATTCTCTGACACGTGTCCACAACATGCATTATCTGGTTTGGGTGGCGAAGTTGCCTATAAATAGGAGCGTCCGGCATTAGAAATTTTCATACTTTCTTTCCTGATTCCTTTGTAATTTTTGGAGAGAGAGTGTCTTGTTTGTTTATTTACTTAAAGCTTTTTGTAATGTTTTTTTCTTTCAATAATAAAAGTACGAATATGTTTTATTACAAAATGAGTAGTAGCTATTCTGCTGAGGTAAAGGTGAAGCTTTTATAATGAGAACATATATTAAACTCGCTTTTATTATAATAAATAAATTGAAATCTAATGATTAAAACTTGATTTAACTCTATATTAATTATTGACAATCATTATATCGCCTTAATGGCTGGTTTTATTTTTATACCGCCTTTATGGCTGGTTTTATCTTTCTACCGCATTTATGGCCGATTTTATCTTTTTATCACCTTTATGGCCGGTTTTATCTTTCTACCGCCTATATGGCTGGTTTTATACGATTTTGGCATAATTAAGTACCTTGGTATGACTTATTATAGACAAACGGTATCACCGTCTTTATGACTGGTTTTATGTTTTTGGCATGCTTAGTACCTTGGTAGGACTAATTATTGACATAAATGACTACCGCTTTTATGGCTGGTTCTTTTTATTGGCATAATTAATTCATGTAATAAATTAAGTGGGTAAAAATGGCAATTTATAAATTATGATAAAAGCGAGATTTCTAAATGTTTAAAAGACTAAAAGTGGATCCCCTAACTCCAGCATTTCCCCTTATTATTGTATTCCAACATAAAATCCTCCAACTACTTCAACAAAGCAAACTTTTCATTCCTGCACTATTCATTATTCTATTTTGCTAAATCTCTTCTCTGCGGATCGACCCCGGACTCACCGGGTTATTTTATTACTTCGACACTCTTATACTTGGGAGTAAAAGACCATTTTTTCGAGCGTGTCACTAACAATCTCCTCTTTTGGCATTCCGTGACAAAACTACCTAATACAAAGACTGTGGTATAAGATCCAAAAATAAAATAGCCAACTGCCAACCATCAAGACAACGACTTATTACAATATGACTTGATCTAACACCTGATCAATAAGTAGTCTTGAAGTCGATGAAAACGCAATGCCACCTCAAATATTTTATGCACCTGAAATAGCCACAAACTACAAGATACTCGTGAAAATCAAATGGAACATAAAAAATGGATAAACCAAAATAAAAAAAAAATGGAACATAAAGAGTAGATAAACCAAAATAAAAAATTCTCATGCATTGAAAATCGAAACAAATAAATCGACAATCAACACTTCCTTTTTTTGTCATGAAATGACAATGGGTAAAAATAACATGTCAAAATGGCAGATCAAGATACCAATGAAAGGCACATGCAAGAGAATATGTAAATTTAATGTACTCCCCCTCACTAACAGCCTACTCAGTTTGTACAATGAACATACGTGAAGTAAAAACTCAGAAATATGCAAAGGAAAAAAAATATGTGATGACATAAAGCACATACAAGCACACAATGAGTTAAAAAAATAAAAATAAGTCAAAAACGACTCAAAAATAGCACTTCAAGCAAGTACCATGATACCCAGTTAGTATTCAGTTGTTTATAACATGAAATAATATGCACCACTTTTGGTCATGCTAAATAATACACGCATAGATATGACGTAAATACCAAAGCATAACGAACACTTGCGTGAAAAATAAATGTATAGTGAGTCAAGGCTTAAGATCTTATTTTATGAGCGGGACACAACCAAAGAAATGTCATCTCATGTCACACCAAGTCCGTAGAATAGATGTTCAAACTCAACATCATTAGGACCTGAAAATAAGCAACATTGGTTGCATGTTATAATATTCGCCCCATAAATATTCACTCTTAAATAAACTCTTTCGAGGGAAGAATTTTTCTCTTATCTTTTGAATATGGCTCATCAGCTTTTTTATACTTGAGACCATTTAAACTTTTTTGTTTTTTTCTTTTACTTTTACAAGGGGATAGTAAGTGTGTTGAAGCGGCCTTTTGCTCGCTTGCCTACACACTTCGTACTCGAAAAAGGGGTATTTTCCTAGCAATTAAAATAAGGTTAATTAATTAAAAATATAAGTTTCAAGGTTATGAAATAACAGAAACTAATTAATATATTTTCAACCTATAAAAAAATACACAAACTTGATTAATTTGACATTAAAGTTTATGTTTACGATTTCAATGTAATTTAAGGTATTTAACACTTATTTGATCCTAACGTAGGTCTCCCAACACCACTGACTACCTTTTTCTGTAAGGATTTCCACACGCACTTTTCACGGAAATCGCCTCACGCAATAGAAACGCACTCAAATCTCGAGATTGGACTTTAATTTTTTTGAAATTAAATACCATGATATCAAATATCTAAGTATATTTTTGAAATCAAATTTCAAAAAATATTTAATTAAATCTTTGATTTCAATATTAAATAAATTATCAAATTAATTTAATTAACAAAAATTTTAAATTTTAAACATGATTATCTTGTAATCATGTATTTGAAAATTTTATATTAAACAATTTAATATATTTTCATGTGTGACTAAAATTAATTATTAATCATATTAATAATTTTAACATAATAAATAATTATGTATTTGAGTTCATAATTGAACTATCCAATTAGAATATGGTTTCCTCTAATGTATAGAGGTAACATTGGGACTAAATGGACTTGTAACTCTGAGCTCCAATAAACCCTGGATATTGACTAAAACTTTTTAATCATATATTCTGAATCATTTACTTTAGGTTATTCTACTTAAAACCTAAAGTTGGACTCTCGTCATTGCAGATATATATAATTTAAAATGAGCTATGTCGGGGTTTATCGATATAATTATTTCATATAGATTGAACCTCCACGGGTATCTTATAATTAGAGGCGGTTCATAATGTCTGTTATACTCTTCTAATTATTTCTTTTTTTCCAAAAATATAACGGAGCAAAATATGTGGCATTGACACGGTTCATCAAAGTTCCTATCTACTCATGTTAATTTAGCTACTTTAACCTTTAAAAACCCAATTCAAGATACAAATGAGCCTACTTTTTTTCAGTGTTACAATTAATAACTAAAGAAACAAACAAGGGATGGAATTAAGATGTATTTTGCTTATTTATTTCTTAGGCTATGGAGTTAATGTAGCACATCATCAAAGAACAAGACAAAGTCATCGTGCAAGTCTAAGTTCATAAAGTATGACAAAAAAATCACTAAAATTTAAAAAATTTAAACTAGAAACTTGTTGTGATGAAATACACACAATAGAGGAGATGTGAGAAAAAATTCTTCTTTATTATCACACAAACAAAGAATTACAAAGCTTACAACCCTAAGCTTTACAAAAAACTCTCAACCCTCTTTACTCTCTATTCTTATAAATTTTGGGATGCTTACAATGGTCTGAAGGCTCCCTTTTTATAATGCCAAAACCGGGTGAACAGTGTCACACGGTTTGTCAACTTGAATGAAGCTGGCAGCTCTCCATCATGCTTTCGGCGCATGATTTTGCATGCCACTGCATGCAAGCTGTGAAGACTTTGTTATCTTCCTTTGCTGTCTTCAACAAAACTCATATTAAAACCATGTTTATCGGCATATGAATGACAAATTACAAGATGAAGAACTATTTTAATATCCTGATTTAAAAGGGGATGGAACGAGACTGATAAAATTGTTGGAATCAGCTGGCACCAGAAGCCAGTGTGTGTGTGTGTTTACAGCCTGTGTGTGTGCTGTGAACTATGAGTGCAAGTTGTGTGTGTTGCCAGGAGAAGCAAAGCTGGCAGCAGCTGTGCCAAACCGCGTGACACTGTTCACGCGGTTTGGACACTATAAAATGAGCCCTTCACCCATTGTAAATGCATCCCAAAGTGTATAAGCTTCAAGTAGAAAGCTTGTGAGAGTTTGAGGTTTTTTGTTAAGTTTCTAGTTGTAAACTTTGTGTATTATTCTTGATAGTAATAATACGAATTCAGTTTTTCCTCAAATCTTCTCTAAAGTGATCGGTGAATCACAACAAGTGGTATCAGAGCCAGGTTCTTCATTGGGATCGAAAAACCGAAGAACGGAGTTTGGTTCGGAAAATTCGAGTTCTGGAAAAGTTGTCAAAAATTCATTTTGAGGGCACCATCAGCTAGTTCACGTCGAGACGAGCACGGTGGTATTTTCCGGTGACCGAACCGACGTCCCAGCAGGCCGCACGCGCCGCACGCGCCTTCCAGAGAGATGCCGACTCGCCCTCACGCGCTCCACGCGCCGCACGCGCTGCTGAAGGTTGAAGACGACACACGTGGCGCCACGTCAGCGCACAGTCAGCGCCCAGTCAGCCGCCACGTCAGCGCCACGTCAGCATCCTGGTAAATTTCATTTAGCCCCCTGAAGTTTTGAAATTTACAGTTTTTCCCCAGAACTTTTAGGAATTTACAAATCAGCCCCTGTGTCGGATTTAGACCAACGAAGTGTCTATTCCACCATTTTCGACCGTTCCGGACGCAACGGTGACCTCAGATTTGTGAAATTCAGTCCTGATTTTAGGGTATTCCCATTTTAAAATTTAAAACTTAAAATGGAGTTGGAGGATTCTCATTCTGGTGCAATGATTAAACTGGCTGCCACTAATTACTCCCTCTGGAGACCTAGGATGATAGATTTTTTGCATTGTAAAGATCTGTTTGATGTCATCGAGTTGAAGGGAGTGAAACCAGAGTCTGTTAAGGAGCATGAATGGAATAAACTCAACAACAAAACTTTGGGTCAGATTAGGCAGTGGATCGGTCACAGTGTCTTCCACCATGTAGCACAGGATTCAGATGCTTACAAGATGTGGATAAAGCTGGAAGACATGTTCCAGGCCAAGACAGCTCGGAATAAAGCCCTGTTAATGAGGCGTTTGGTGAACCTGAAGCTACGGAGTGGAACTTCCGTTGCGGAACACACCAACGAGTTCCAGAGCCTGGTGAACCAGTTGTCTGCAGTAGACATGCAGCTGGGAGATGAAGTTCAAGCCCTCTTACTACTCAGTTCCCTTCCTGATAGCTGGGAGACATTGGTGGTTACTCTCAGCAATTCCGCTCCAGGAGGTAAAGTTACCATGCCTATGGTAAAAGATGCCCTGTCGAATGAGGAGTCCAGGAGAAAAGATGTTGGCTCAGAACAGACAGAAGCCTTGTCACAGAGACTCGAGGAAGACATCAAGGAAGAGACGGAGAGAGAGAGGCAGAAGCACAACCAGGGGTAGATCCTCAGATGGAAGGAAACCTACCTATAAGTGCTACCATTGTGGCATTGTAGGCCACCTAAAGAAGAATTGCCAAAAACTGCAACGAGAGCAGAGAGAAGGCAATCACCAGCCGAAGAATGACGAAGGAGAGACACTGGTCGTTGTCCAAGCAGATGTAGCAATATGCTCCATACAGGAAGAGACATGCATTCACAACGCAACCCAAGATGTTGAGTGGGTGGTAGATACTGCAGCATCCTACCACGTCACTCCTCACAGAGATTTCTTCACAACATACAAAGCGGGAGACTTTGGAGCAGTGAAGATGGGAAATATCAGTTCCTCTGGGATAGTAGGAATTGGTGATATTCAGTTGCGGACAAATGTCGGGTGTACATTGATCTTGAAGGATGTCCTGCATGTTCCAGAACTTCGGCTGAATGTACTCTCGGGGATAGCTCTTGACAAACAGGGCTATGAAAATCACTTCAGAAATGGCACATGGAGAATGACGAAAGGTGTCATGGTTGTCGCCCGAGGACATGCTTGCGGCGCACTATACAAGACTCATGTGAAGATTTGTGCAGACAGCCTCAAAGTAGCTGAAAAAGAGGCTTCTCAAAATCTGTGGAACCAGAGACTCAGACACATGAGTGGGAGAGGGTTGTCTACCCTGAACAAGAAGGAGCTTACCAAGGATGCTGCACGAGGTCCTTGCAACCACTACTCGATTGGTAAGCAACGCAGAGTCTCATTTGATTTCTCTTCAGAGAGAAGATCATAGTTGCTCAGTCTGGTGCACTCTGATGTTTGTGGTCCCTTGGAGGTTGATTCATTGGGCGGTAACAATTATTTTCTGACTTTCATCGATGATGCTTCACGGAAAATCTGGGTGTATTTCCTCAAGACGAAGGATCAGGTCCTAGATCAGTTCAAGCTGTTCCACGCCATGGTAGATCATGAAACAGGGAAGAAGCTGAAATGTCTTCGCACAGACGATGGAAACGAGTACAGTTCCAGAGAGTTCGAAGCCTACTGCTGGAGACATGGGGTTCGACATGAGAGAACTGTTCCACACACTCCACAACATAATGGTGTCGCTACAAGCATGAACCACACTATTATGGAGAAAGTCAGAGGAATGATCAGTATGGCTAAGCTGCCAAAGCCATTCTGGGGAGAAGCTGTTCGTGCTGCCTGTTACCTGATCAACAGATCACCAACTGAACCGTTGAACTTGGAGATTCCGGAGAAAGTGTGGTCTGGTAAGAATCCCTCCTACACTCACCCTAGAGTATTCGGTTGTTTAGCCGTTGTATATGTATCCAATGAGCTCAGGGAGAAGCTCGATGCAAGGACAACTTCATGTATATTCCTAGGCCATGGAGATGAAGAATTTGGATACAGACTATGGGATCCAAAGAAAAAGATGGTCATCAGAAGCCAGGAATAAAGTTTCTCGAAGACCAGACAATTGAAGACATTGAAATGCCCAGAATGTCTTCCAATACCAGTGCCAACAGAAATCCAGACCCAGCACCAGCACAATTAGCCACAGATAGGGTGCACGAGGAAATTCCAGAAGCAGAACCAGAGGAGGCAAATGAAGATGTTGAGCAGGGGGAGACACAGCCTGCTCCATCAAAGATTACAGAAGAAAGTGTTGAGCAGGGGGAGCCGCAACCCACTCCACTAGAAGCTGCAAGATCATTCACAGAGATGGATGATGATAGACCTCCTGAAACCAGTGGACCTCAGACAAGAAGATCTGAGCGAGGCAGGATTCCATCAACCAGATATCCGGGATCCGAATATATTATGCTTACTGATGTGGGGGATCCAGAGAGTTTCCCAAAGGCAAGAAGGCACTGAGGAACAAATGGGTGAAAATTGTGCAGAGACACAACAGAAGATTACTGTGCAGAGACGCAGTGGATTGTACTATGCAGAGACATAGCAGAAAGATACTGTACAGAGATGCAGTGAAGTGTGTTGTGCAGAGACACAACTGACATGTCAACAAACGATGGTGATCGGGACAAGCTAGAGTTGTGCAGAGACATAACCGGGATAGCTGTCAGATGATACAGAGAACTACGATTGGCTTGATCCCAACTCGGGGTACGTAGGCAGTCATACAGATGCAGCCAGGGGTGGATCCTTTGAGGATCCGGTTTGGATGATTGATGGTCGGCTCAGATTTTGGAAAATCTTCACCGAGGGGGAGATTTGTTGGAATCAGCTTGCACCAAAAGCCAGTGTGTGTGTGTGTTTACAGCCTGTGTGTGTGCTGTGAACTATGAGTGCAAGTTGTGTGTGTTGCCAGGAGAAGCAAAGCTGGCAGCAGCTGTGCCAAACCGCGTGACACTGTTCACGCGGTTTGGACACTATAAAATGAGCCATTCACCACATTGTAAATGCATCCCAAAGTGTATAAGCTTCAAGTAGAAAGCTTGTGAGTTTTGAGGTTTTTTGTTAAGTTTCTAGTTGTAAACTTTGTGTATTATTCTTGATAGTAATAATACGAATTCGGTTTTTCCTCAAATCTTCTCTAAAGTGATCGGTGAATCACAACAAAAATGTCATAAAAAGAATAAGCGGGATAGAATAGGATTTAATAGGAGTGGATCGGAATAATATTTTATATCGATTATAGAAAATGAATGGGATGGGGAATTACAAAATCCTAACCTGTCTCGTCCATTTTCAATCTAAATATAACAAAGGGACGGATATCGACTTTACTTATACATGTATAGAAAGTAAAGTACATTTGTGGAGATCCATCAATATTTCAGTAGACTCAAATTAGGAGAAGACCCTAATTCCGAAAGTTAATCCCATCCAATAATATAGTATTATTTAATATAATTAATTTCCATATAAATAGATCCCAAACCACATTCCTTTGATCATCAACACAAATCAAATCAAGAAAAATGGCGAAAAATATGAAGAAGGGTTGGACTCTATCGGCTTTAGGCATGGTGGTGGTTCTGCTAATTATTGTGAGTAGTGCAAAGTATGGGGAAGCATTACAATGCGAAGAGATTGCAGTGAAAATGGTTACCATGTAAGCCATTCTTTGTGAATAACGAACGAAAACCAAGCGCCGGTTGCTGTACGGGCATACAATCTTTCAAGGATGTGGTTAACAACAAAGCAGATCTCAAGGTCCTTTGCGAATGCATTACGGCTCCTGGATCCCCCGTTGTGTTTAAGCCTCACAGAGCCAAGCAACTTTCTCCATTCTGCGGCGTACCTTATCCCTTTGACCCCACTGTCGACTGCACCAAGTAAATTTCTTTTTCATCTGAGTTTTAAGGGTGACACAAAGCCCTATAATGAAAGCCCGGCTCAGGCTCGGACTCGGGCTTTTTTTTTTACCGGGCTCGGGTCGGACTTATCAAAACCCGGGCTCAGTCCGGTCTGTTGCCACCTTTACTGAGTTTGAGTAATCAATATTGGATCAATGGTTTTAAAGATAAGTGGGATCCACCCCATATTTGATATATCATGATTATTGATTTAGTGTTTTATGTTTTAACAATCGGACCATACCGGAATCGGCTGTGAATCTAGTACGGCCAATGACAAAAAAACCGGTCCAGAAAAATCCAGTCAAAATTGATAAAAATCGGTCAAAATTGGTGGACCCGACCAAATCGGTTCAATTTTTTAAAAATTTTGATAATTTTTAATTAAATAAAATAATTTATTCCGTAAATCAATTTTATCGGTCTTTTTGATACAATTCAACCAGTCGAACCAGTGATTCATTAAATCTTTTGCATCACCGGTTTGGTCAATGATCCGGTTTTTAAAACAATAATATTTACCATAAATTTAGCTCTATCAATTTTTTTTTTTTTTTTTTATCTCGGTCTCTCATTTTTATTTTTGATTAATAATATTAATTCATTCATTTCTTGAACTTTTATTTGTTTTCGATCTTGCAGGATTGGTGGTTAAGCAATGGGTCCGGGATTCTCTCATGCAGCTAGCCATGCAGAATAATTTGGAGTAGTTTCTTTTTAATATATGTAACATAGTAGAATATAACAAAATTAAAAATAAAAGTGATGGAAACTGGTTTTTCCGTTCACCATCTTGTCTGTGTAACAAAAAGTTGCATGTAAATGACTGATACTCTGCTGACAAGTTTTCTTACATTTTTGGGTTATTATTATTATTTTATTTTTCAGAAATTATGAAATAATAATTATATCGAACTAGAATCTCAAAAATACGTAGAAATAAAAGTATGCCCTCATGTCGTACCTTTTTTCGGATTGTGACTCAAAAAACACCTCTAATCATTGAGTTGATGATGGATTCGTACCAGGTTGAACGGAACTCAAGGAATTGTGTTTGTACTTTTTATTGCTAGGGTTTTAATTTTTGTTTTTCAACATATTCTCTCTAAATAAAATCGTCCTCCTAAATTGTAATCAACCCCTCTTTTTATAATGTAAACGATGGGCCTAAGGATGGAATGAGGGAGCATTATCATGTTCTTCTCTCCTCTCTATTTGATGTTACTGGATTACTGGAGTTTGTAACGCTCGACGCATGTATGATCGGACGTATAATTTGAAATGTATGTTCGGCCGGACGTTTATCAGTCTGTGACTTCAGCCTTAGGAAATTCGCATGTGTGTTGACCAATTAACACATGTCCAGCCGAATATGTAATATGAATTCCATGTCTGACCAGCCATGGATAGGGGTGACAATTTGGGTCAGGATTTATTTATTCGTTTGATTTGATTCGCTTTAAAGCGAATACGAGTTTGAAAAAATGGATTCGTTTAATAAATGGGTCAATTCGATTTAATTCGTTTATTAAACGAATCGAATACGAATTTAAGCTCATGGATTCGTTTATTCGTTTAAGATTCCTTTATTCGTTTAGGATTCGTCTTATTATTTTCTTTTACTAGTTATTGTTATTTTTCAATTAAGATTCGAGAAATTATGGCTAATTACCATAGAAAAAATAATATTATCAATATTTGGTGAGGTATTTTTAATAAATATATTAATTACATATTTTATATGTATATATTTATGAAAAGTTAATGTAACTCAACTATGGTAAATTATGATATTAAATAATATCATGACTAAACGAATATTCGTATTCGATTTGTTTAATATACGAATCCTGATATTATGATTCGTTTAATAAACGAATTGAATACGAATCCATCACATTTCGATTTGATTCGTTTAGGATTCGATACAAATTCGATTCGTTGATTCGTTTTGCCACCCCTAGCCATGGTCAGATCGTGTCTTTGGTAGTTGATAGTCTACTCATTCAAGGACAATTGTGTCATATTTAGTCGGATTTAGGATTTTCAATATATATCCGGTCGGATTTTCTAGCTAGAGAGAATGTAGGCTTTTGGACTATATTCTTGGAGTTCCTTTCCTTCATGATATTCATCATTATAATTTCCCAATTGTCAGATGATATCCGGTAAGAGACTCAGCATCGAGTTATGCAAAAAAATGCAGTATTTATAATCAACTCATTGAGGTCGAGACTATTACCACTAGATTTCTTAAGAATGAATCATTTCTTTAAAATTTAGCATTTTGTGATACAATAATCTTTTACTCGCATGGGATTAGAATACATATATTCTTGAGTTCAAGACAAAATGTACAAATTTTCATTTAACCGTCCGATCATCCAATTTATTTGTTGATGTGTACGTGACAAAAACATCACATCCCAAACTCTCAGAAAATCGAGACTGATCCGTCTTCCATATCATAACTCATATGATGTTTGTCTAATATATTTGGAAGGAATTTGATTGAGCAATAGTGTAACAATTTTTAGTATAAGACCCCATACTTAATGACGAAGATTGGTACCTGACATCATGAAACATACCATATCTAACAATATCTGATTTCTCCTTTAAGGAACACGATTATATCTAACTAAACTCAAATTAATATAAAATTTGTTTAATAAATGAATTGAGTTGAATTGATCTATTTATTAGACGTATTAAATTTTTCAAATTCAAATTCATAATCATCGCCGGTATTAAGGCCTGCTTGGGCCAGCTAGCCTATTTTTCCCAGGAAATAAAAAAAAAAAAGATAATATCAAAACCATACAATATTCTACATAATAGTAATCTCAAATATTTATTCCAACATTTGACTTGTGTGACAATTGAAGATAACAACCGCATCAAGTCAATCATTAAAATTTTAATAATATATGTTTTATTTGTTACTATAAGATTTAGCTTGCAAATCCTTGGGCTTAGTGTTTTAAAAATGATTAATGAGTTTCAGAAAACCAAAATGGCTCCAAAATCTCTAGCAGCAGCAGGAGGAACATCGTCCATAACATGTTCATGGCCTTTTGGGCAATAAATTCCAGTTGATTCATGTGGTAACCATTCATTTTCTCTCAGCTGCATAATTCGTCTGCTGCCCCTCTTCATCACACACCATTCCTTCTTCTTCATTTGATTTCAGTGACGTTTCTCGCATCATATCCTGTGTATTTGTTTTCGTATGAGAGTCTTTTCTCATCATTCGTCTGTGTCTGTATCATTATTATATGAGATTAATAATAAAATTAATAATGCAAAACAACTACTATAATATTCAAATGCTCAAAGGAATTAAAACTATTAATGTAACCGATTTTGATTCGACAAGAGTGTCATAGTAGAGAAACAACAAACTTAAGGAGACCGTTGCATAAATATTTGAACATTAAGGTTTATGTTTATATGGCATAATTGGCTGCTCAGATCCTGTCATTATAATATAATGACAGATATATAATTTTTTCATTATAAAATCTCTCTGAAAATGACAATTATAGACTGCCAAATAAATCAAAAAATAAAATTCTTTCATTCTAAAATCCCTCTAAAAATAACAACAATGGTAGATTACCAAACAAATCAAAGAACATAATCATTTTATTATAAAATCTCTCTGAAAATAATAATAATAGATCATACGATAAATTCCCGTAGGCACCGGCAGTATCTAATATATATATATATATATATATATATATATAAATGATTTCAAACCGTGTTGTAACATAACTAATGTAGGAGAAGTCTAACTAGACGATAGACACCTCCAGTCCTACTGCAAACCCAAAAACGTTTCGACATTAGAAGTCCTGCATATTGAGATATCAAAGACCCCAATGACGACACTAGAACTGATCTTACATGCGGGGAGTATCACCCAAATATGCAGGGAAAAACAGAATGAACAAACATATATGTAGATGCAATGAAGTGAGAATGTTGAAAATGAAATCATAAAATAGTGGAAACATTACTTGAAAAACATAGAATTAAAGGTGGGAGCTCCTCTAGCAAATGATCCTGTCATTTATTTTCTCTCTTTTCCAAACAATTTGGATGGATGGATTGAATTGAATGATGATTGATTATGAGCCATCTTTATAGTGATGATAAAGAAGAGGATAATGTTATCCATTTCTCTCATTTCTAGGGAGATTTGTTGTTTCCGGGTATGTCATTTTCTGTTTGAATTAATAATCACCATCATTGGAGAGCATCCATTGAAAAGCATGGGCAATTGGGCATGGTTATCTTTCTTTTCTTTTCTTTTCTTTTTTGTTTGTGTGTAATTTAAGGTATAGGACTTGCTTATGATTCTTTATAGGGGTGTGCAAATCCAATCCAATTGGTGGGTTAATCCGCGACCAACATAGGTTAGGAAATTTTTCCTAACCCAAATGATTGGTTTTGGTTAACCTCGCGAGTTGTATGTTGACGCAGATTGAAAAAATTTCAACTCTTAACTCGCAATCTTATATATTAATTTTTTTTTTAACTAATATGATATTTCTAATATTTTTTTCGATATTATATGATTGAATTTTATATTTAATCCTTTTTTCCTTTTAAAAAAATAAAAATATATTTCATCCATAAAACCTATTAGGAATTATCTTGCATGAAATTTATATGCATCAGAAAAGTGTTACAAACCAAATCGAAGGTTGCCTAATTAAATATCAAATTACTATAAACTAACCTAATAATGAATTTTTGAATAAAAAATAAAATCGCTTAGCATCTGGTTGCCGCCTAGAATGTCTAGGCACTAGACACTCCCCCATCATACCCTTAGCGTCTAACGTTTTTTAGAGCCAAAGAAATCGACCATTTTTAGATCATGAAACTATAAGCAAGCTCTGAATAACTGATTGTACAAGAGTAGTCTTCTTTTTCAGTTTTCTTATTATTTTGTGTATTTTTTTATGTGTTTGATACATGATTCGAATAAGATTCAAAATTCTGGGTTGTATTTTTATTACTTTCATTATTTGTACTTATATATGTTTAATATTTGAAAACTGTTTTTCAAATTTTGAAAAATGTTTTTCAAATTTTGAAAACTGTAAAATAAAGACTTGTTTTTAGAACACATTTTAATTAAGTTTAGTAGTCAACAGTGTTGATTATTTGAAATTAGCTATCATCCAAAATCATGAAATTATAACAAATCATAGATCAAGATTTTGTGTTGAGCTGAATTTATGCTAATCACTAAATTAATTGTCACGATTTATCTAATGTGGACCTCACTTGAATCTCATTTATCTCATGAGTCCTTGCTGTTGATCCAATGCTCAACATAAGATCCCAATTCCACAAATCATATCCCAACACGTGAAAAATATGGAAATTAAATTACCTTGAGTCATTAGAATTTAACAAGTGTTTGTAATAAGATTTCATAAACTTATTGTCCATTTATATCTAGTATATAATAAGGAGAACATTTTGTAATTCCCCAGTGCATGTTTATTGGGGGAGAATTAAAAAAAATTCAATCGTGTGTAATCCTGAATTTGGCAGTCTACAACAACAGTTCAAAAACTTGCCTCCTCAGTTGTTGGCCGCCTTAAGAAATATCGCAAACTGTTCGCAAGAACCTGCAAAATTTATGCAGCAAAATGTAAATAGTCCAAAAGTACACGAGTAATTACCCATCGGCCTTTGTACAAGTCGTCAATGGACATAGAGTGTCATTAGCACGTAAAATGTCATAATGCCTAGTCCAAGGTCTACCATCAATTTTCATATAATAAAGGACCAGAATAACACTATTACTAATTTTCTCTATTAAATGATAAATTTCAGGTCAGACTGGCATGGCTTCTAGGACTAAAACAACCGAGGAAACAAATTGTAAAGCAAATTCAATGTTATATATAGTAGATGATTGTCAAATTTACCTGTTGGAGAGGCTTGATGATAGCTTTACCCTTGTAGCTTACGTGAAACTTCGCCTTGGCCAACAACCCCTGGGAGTAGAAAAAAGAATTCTAATGAAATACCAATTTAGAAAGGCTTCTTTTGTCAAAATATAGTAAGAAATTCCAAAGATGTGGATGATTCCTTAAAAGCGATCACCTCAGTATCAAACTCTCCCGATTCAACATTGATATTGATGTCAGTGATAATCTTTACAAGATCCACCAATAAACCAGGTCGATCAAGTGTCTCCACAGAAAGCAAGCTTCAATAAAACAAAAGGTAAAAAAGCAAAAATAGTAAGAGCCAATTTATCCGACCGCCTTAATTTTAATAGTGGAAATTGCAAGGTTGGGCTGGAGTTTATCCAACTATTGTGTAGGACCAAAGGTTGGCGGAGAGCAAAAGCCTTGTCATGTAGTTAAGAGAAAGAATTATGCAATACCTTCGGTCAGGGCCATCATCAAACACACTTATGTGGGTTGCTATGTCCACGTCAATCTGAAAAATTCCAGCACAAGAAGAATTGAGATCAAATTGACGTAGGACGTAACGCTTACCTCAATAATTGACATACTTAGTTTTAACATTCATGACAACATGGTATTTGATTATAATGACCAGAAAACAGAATATACTTGTCATGATTAAAATATGGGCAAAAGTAAAAAATATTTGACCTAAGAACCATGCAAATGTTCCACAACAAAGGTGCCAAAAATTTCATAATTTGAAAAACTAATATGGGGCCAGAAAGAAAAGACCTGTTGTTTTGGAGGATCAACACCAAACGCTACACCCATTGCTAACTGGGAACTCGCTTCCTGGTACAACCACCAGTTCAAACAGAATAAGCTTTTCAATAAGACAAGTCCTACAAGATGAGCTCCACCAAGTGATATCTTTAGAAAAGCAAAAAAATGGGTACCGGGTGATACTGAAGAAGATTGTTTATAATTGTCAAACGAATTGCCTCAAGCGCCTCTGGATCTTCAACTTTCCTACCAGTATCACTGCAGACAAGCATCATGACCAAATTAATAAAACTTACTGTAGGAAGCTATCGCAGGAACTGCCTGAAAAACCAATGGTTCTTTGAATCATTGATATTTGGTTCTCTACCAATGGTTCTTTGAATCATTGTTATTTGGTTCTCTATGTCTCATATGTTGGTATTTTTATCATTAGTTATACACATCTGTTTGAAGGGGAACTTTACCCATAAAATAAGTCTCACAAGAAATTGATTGCATTGTTTCATCATGTAAGTCTCATAAGAAATTGATGTCATTGTTTCATCACTCTAGCATAGTTAATGAAGGAGTGATGATACTCATTTATGAAGTATCTAAACCAGCAAAGTATATAGATGCTCGTCAAATATAGACTAGTAAATATTGACAAGAAAGAAAGAAAGAAAACTAGTTTATGATACTGTAAGCAGAGGTATAAACAATGTAACCAGCTCAGAGAGAAATGGATATACATCACGTAACATACGCTTTAGTAATGGCAAACTTGTTGTGCTTCCCAGAAGAATCTAAATAGACATTTGCTTTGACAACATTCAGCCCAAGGTTTTTAAGTGCGTTCATCTGCAGTCCATTTAAAAAGTCTCAACAGTGTATAATCTTTGCAAAACAATAAATACCATAAAAAATAAGAAGTTTCTTATTCTGCAAGATTTAAGGTTCACTAGATAAAGGGCACATGCATAGGATGGCAAAAAATGAAATCAGCAAGTAATCGACCACATACAGTATCAAGAAGAGCTCCAAGGCGATCGCCAAAGGTTATTTCCACCACAGTTGCATCAGGGTCAGAATCTAGGTCTATTATGACTTTGGGAGTTGGAATTGTATCAGTCTCGCCATTATTTCCATCCTGTTTACAATTCCATAACCATGTCCAACAACCAAAAGAAGAATGGAAACATTAACTGCTTAAAATGCACAACCAGTAATCAATTTATGAAAATCAATCCATACCTCCACAGCTGTAGCTGAGGAGGCTCGGGGAATTATTCTAGTTGCCGAAGATGATAATCTGAAAAAATTAAAAAAGAAATAAACATCCAAAAACTGAACAAAATGGAAATCATTTAACTTCAATTTAGATATGACTATGAGACAAACAAGGTTGGTCTATACAAAAGTTTTTAACACCGCAACAAGCAAATAAGCAAAGGTTATAGCCTTCAATTCACATAAGTACTGGTAAAAGAGAAGCGGCACTATCAAACACTTGTAACAGATATTACTTCAGGAAGCCAATTAAGAAACAACTTATCTAGATCAAGTACATTCTAAAATGCATATACCAGCACAAGATAAAGCATCCGGTTAAAATTCAAATAGTAGATAACTTTGACAGATACAAAGCTATAGACAAGCAAATATTTACTCAAAATACATACTAGTTACTTATGAACCAATTACATAGCTGCGACAACACCGAATTCATAATAAATGTCTTAAATTTTAGACTACCAAATTTACAAATTAAGCACAGCTAACATATTTATAACACTTAAAAAAAAAATTCTTCTTAATCTGTAAAAGATGAGTAACTGAGTAAAAGTAAACTTTGACCACACTAATTCAACAGCATAAATCAAATGTCACCAGATCACATTCACAAAACAAGAGTTCTAAAGCTCAAATGAAGTTCAAACTAAAATCATAACATTAATTAAGATGAAATATATACCTTCTCCTGCCAAGACTACAAATTGGTTTGGTACCAAAACGGTAAGAGCCTTTAACAAATGCAACAGTAGCTTTAAATTCATAACTACAACTAAACTGAACAGCTAAATGAACAGAAGCTGAACCCATAGCCACAGCCATTTATAAACTCTAACAAAAAAGAGGACAAAAGATAGTGATATTAAAGAGAATAAACAAAGTAAAAAGAACCCAAATCAGAAAGCATAGTGTTTCAAGAAATGGGCAGAGTCAAAACTGAAGAGAGAGAAGAAACTAGGGATGGGTTTAAGAGTGCTTGTAATATCCGCCATTAAAATGGATAAGAAGATGGAACTTTTAGACACAGTTTTGTCTCTCTCTCTCTCTCTTCCTATACATCTCTTTCACTTGTATGATAAAATCCAATCCTTTCTGCATTTATCTCCTACGTCCATTCGTCATCTCATCTGACTGAATTTTTTTATTTTTTTATTTTTTGGAAATTGAAATTATTCTCTTTTTTTGGGGGCCACTACTATTGCATTACATAGATAATTCTTTTTTTTTCCTTCTAAACCTCCTCGTCCTCTATGTGCCCGAAAATTATATTATGTGTCGGGTGTATATGTCATCTCTCTCACAGCAAGCGGGCACCACATTCACATGATATACCACCTCCTATGTGCCTCTATTTTTGGTTGAGGGGTGCTTTCCCCCTTTGTCCCCTAACAATGGCATATTTACCCATCTTCTCAAAATCAATTATATGTATGTATTTTCTTTAATTAATTAGTTAATTAATTATTTTATTTTATTTTATTTTATAAATTAAATTAAATTTTTTTGTTAAATTTTTTTTTTCTCTTTATATATCTATTCATTTTAATTTGTTTAATAAATATTATAAATTTCCTCTTTATTGTTATTTATTTTGTGTTCATTTATTCATTTAATTTTTTTTAATTCTTTTTAAATTTATTTAACATTAATTATGTATAATAGAAAATATTCTCTCATTTAGAAAAAATATATTTTAAAAGAAGAGTACGAATAATAATATAAAAAGTTACACTTAAAATTAAAAATATAAAAACACAAATTCTAATCTATGTTGCCTCCAAAGTATCATTCTTGTACACTTGGTGATATACCCAATATTTCGTACCATAATTGATTACGTATCGTATAACGAGTGGTCCACCATTTAGCTTCATACGATGAATGTTCTCATCACAACATTGGAATGAGCGGTACAAGGTAATAAAGGTAAAAGAAAACTTGCACGAAATGTCTACCAACATGAGCAGTAGTTATTTCTTGATGCTCTTGGTTTGGAACTGCAGGGGACCTTAATGTCAAGTGAGTATAACAACTCCAAACATTCTCACCAAATGTATGCAGTACAAGATTGTACCTTAATGCGATGATAATTCATAAACTCATCGAGTCCATCCAATGTACCTCTAGTGTCGGCAACTTGAAGAAATGCAGTAAGTGTAATAGATTATATGCCCAGTCGTTTAATGGATAAAGTCGATCATATAAATCCTTTTTTTATTGAATCTCTTCAATAAGGTGGCATCGTACTTGATCCCAACCTTCTTCACTATACTCGATTAGTGCGACTATTGCTCTAAATCCACAATGACCGTCAGCTTGAACATCAACAGTGTGGGAAATATAATATTGATATGTCATATGTAATTTCTTAATATAGGTATCACAGATCGGTGGAATTGGAGAGTGATCATAGGTCGATTGAGTATTTCAAACCATCGACCCCCTCCCACGGCTCCCACTCCCTTGAGTCGTTACATTCGATTGAGTGACCCTAGATCCTGAAGTGGATGCATCTCCATAAGAAGGTATGTGAGGTTTGTTTTGATTATCTATGTCTGTAAGTCGACCTTTATGTTATATGTTGTACGAAAGGACTCAAACTATACTTTGAGATGGATCCGCCATATCGAGAAACATGTCTATCATATTGTAACATCCCACCTTGTGCTAGGAAGCTACCGGCAAGAGACATGAAAATCCATCTCCATAAGCCTCTGATGCTGCTAAAATTTCGGCATGACCTCTGCTAAAAACCATGAAACCTGGATCAAAATCCAGTACCTTGAGGTGTCCTGATATTAAATCCAAAAGCAATCATCTCAACTCATGCAAATAGGCCTCCGCCCTGATTAATCTCAACTCATGCAAATAGGTCTTCGGCCTGACAAATCTCAACTCATGCAAATAGGCCTCTGCCCTGGCATAAGACAATAAACTTCAAAATCTCTTATAGCCACACCTATTGAAAATAAATAGAGAAGTGTGTGTTAGCTCGCAGGGTTAAAAACCTGAAAAGATGGAGCAGGAAAAAAATTAGAGTGACCAATTAGGTTGAAAATCTGAAAGGATAACCTAGGTAAAATTTAGGGCACACCTGTAAGAGTAAAGATTTTTCCAGAAATAGGCTGCGGGCTTCTGTTTGATTCTTTCTAGTCCATAAAGTGTCTCGACTAAGATGACAGAAGATGGATCATAGTTGTACCTGACATCTTGAATAATGTGGAGCAGTCGGTAATTGCCTCTCACACTGTCATTACCCACCATAAGGAATCGGGTCAGAATGCAGAACATGACTACGTTCCTACAACGGTAGGATCCGACCTACATGTTAAAAGAAACATCCAGTAGTGCCTTCAACTCAATAGACAGATGGCATGGTATTATTTTCTCCAACTTGTCAGGGCTGAAAAGAAAAAGTTTTGGAAGTTTCCTGAGGGTAATAACTTCTAAAGAGGGGCATCGCCAGAGGAGTTGAAGGAGTAAATGATGAGTGGTGAATCTATCATTATTTCCCACTCATTTAACCTAATATTTTGTAT
>SKCR01037475.1:0-68241 GCA_019454045.1 Zanthoxylum bungeanum
CTTAGGGATTGGTGAATGATGATAGGGGCACTTTAGGAAGTGGAATAAATAGTTTTTTTATAAAAAAAATATTAATATACGTGACTGTTGTGTTAGTATTTTTTTTTAATTTTATTATTTTGTAATTTGTTGTATTTGAATTCCAATTCGGCTCAACTCTTATTAGAGTTTTATATTCATTATACCACTTAATTAAGATCCATGCTAAGATTAAATTGGCTTTTATCCCACATCGGGTTCTTAATTAATTTTGTTATCTTTGGAGCACTATATAAACTCCAAGAATTCTTCACAAATCTTTGCACCCAACCTTTCATATCTTGGATTTATATAAGTGAGCAACTCTAAAGTTTAAGAGTAAGCCACTGATTTTGAGGATCCTTAAGTCTAATTGACTAGAGGAACCTCAGTTAAAAGTTTTGAGGTATTTGCCTAGGCTAGCACCAAGGGAAAATACTCGTGCACTCAAGGCGTAGTCTGCCGTTGAGTTTCGGCTTTTGGTGTGTGCATCTTTTGGAGGCCACACACTTGGGTGGCTCTTTGGAACGTGGAAGAGCTTGCTGAGTTTAGAGAAAAGCTTGTAGATTGGAGGGAGGACTGAGGAGTCTACGGTTCAAGTAAGTCCTTTTTTTCTTTCTTTATTTTAATTAGAGTTCTTATGATAGTTAGCAATGTTTAGGTTTTTTACGTATTCTTTGCATGTTTTTTAGTTTTATGCTTAGAATATATAGTAACATGCATAGTAGAATAATCAAAACAATGGGTTCTTGGGCAAATGGAAGGCGACATCATAATTTTTATTTTCCGATGCGCACGCTCGCGGCCAAGCTTCCCAACAGTTAGCTTTAATGTGGGTGGATTTTCGTGTGAATGTTTTGTTCAAAATATAATAACGGAGTGGAAACCCATGATTGGAATCATTATTCCATGCATTTAAGTTGATATAATTGGATGGAATATCTAACATGTGATGTATTTTTAAAGTATTTTTAATGTGAATAAACTAATATTTAATTTGAGTCCGTATTAAGGCAAAATACTAAAACATTATAATAAAAAGCCGCTATATCGTTGATTAAATAGTTGGACTATTAGAATCAAGATAAAATTGAAATATTAGTGTGTTAAAAACATAATCCTGGGGAAAATGTATTTAAACGACTTTTAATTTTCAAATTGGGAATAAATTTCAGGATAGTCCTTAAAAACTAATAAGTTACTTTATTTGATAAAATAATATATTAGGCCTAAGCAAGGAGTTAAGCAAATAGTAGAGCATGATCTTTGGAAGATTCATGTAATGATAACTTTAGTGCTTAATCCATTATGCTTGCCGAATAGAATCCTTAATTTCTTAATCAGAACTAAGGATTAGATCCTTAAAGTATGATAATGAAATTGAAGGATCTTCATAGATCTATCCTTAGATCTTAGAAGTACAAATTGCAATAGTAAACTCTTGGAGAGTTAATGGCTATTCTCAAGGAGACAAAGCCAAAATTTGCAATAAGGCAAGTAGCGCTAGTCGCACCTTACTTCGATATTCTAGTCAGTCAAGGCTAGGCCAAAGGCTTCTGGAGTGTTGAAAATGGAAATGGCAAAATCATTATAATCTTCTGGGAAGACAAAGGACATATCCGAAGATGTCTGCCTAAATTGTGGCAAAAGGGATCGCGGAAGCGTGACTGCCGTTTGGACAAAGAAGGCACGAAGGAATTGAAGACAGACAAGGCTCTGACTTCAAATATGTTTGTCATAAATATGTTCACTAATAGTATTAAAATTGGATTTTAAATACTTAGTTTGGTACATATATATATACTGATATTCAGAATCTGCTATGAGCAGGATACTGACTTCATTTGAGATTAATCTGTAAATTGGAAACGGGATGAAAGTCGTTGTTTTAACCGTAGATACCTAAGTTTAGGAACTACCCTCGGGTACGTACTTAAATTAGGAAACAGTTATAATGTAACTAGTTTGACTAGAAACATTATCTCTATATCAGTGTTTAATCTGTTGCGGATGTACCTTTATATTTTAGAACACTAAAGTGTTTCATTATATAAAGATGATATTGAGATAAACATATTAGATGTGAATAACAGTATTTATATTTTGAATATAAATAAATCTCAAACATATAACATGACAAACAAATAGCTCAAACTGATTCGATCAGCAGAAACTTGTATGTGGCATTGTTGTCTGAGACACAATTAAACAAGACTCGTATATCCACACTTTCAAAGAGTAGGTACTAGGACTGATTTGATCCTATTCAAATAAAGTCTACGAATCTAGTTTATTGGGCAAAGTGCCTAAAACACCTTTACTTAGTAAAAGTGTAAATGCCACCGATCTGTTAGCCCTCGTTCATAGTGAAGCAAGTGGGCCCATGTCTAGCTAGGCTAGAGGTGGATATGAACGTTTCGTGACCCTTACGGATGTGGCATCGCGTTATGGTTATATGTTTCTTTTGAAACACAAATCAGAAACTTTTATAGTTTCGACACGAAGTAGACAAACAGATCGACTAAAGTATTAAACCATTACGGTTAGACCATGATGAAAATACTTAAGCAATAAGTTTCTCGTATTGAAAGAGTATAGTATTCTTTCAATGAGGACTCCTCACGGAACACATCAATTTGACGCTGTGTCCGAACTGAGTAACCGAATTATGTTAGACATGATAAGGTTAATCTTGAGTCGCTATGAGCTACCATTTCCTTCAACAGATGCAATAAATAGTGCAGAACTTATTTAGAATAAGGTTCCATAAAAATCTGTTTGACATATGAACAGTAAAGAAACCAGGTTTCTCATTCCTGAAGATTTGGGTATGCTAGGCATATGTTTGGATGATACCAAACTAAAACCCAAATCGGATAAGTGCCTAATTGTAGGTTATCCTAGGGAAACCAAAGTATAGTACTTATACAACTCATAAGAGAACAATTTAATTGTTGCTCACCATGCGGTTTTCCTAAGATGAATACCTATATGCGGTGGTAAGTGGGAGGAAAGTAAAACTCGATGAAAATCGGAGTAATACTGTTCCAGGCACCGATTCCTAATGGAACACAAATAGTTCATCAAGGATGGAACTATACCAATAATCTTCGAATACACAAGAACCGTGTAAGTCGGAGAGAGTCAGAAAACAAACCTGGGGTATGGGTTTCTGATCTCACCTCATAAAGATGTCAATCTTATTGAGGCATACCAACTGACTACGTATGAGGAAGTGATACAAAGTATCGACTCCCTATTATGGCAAAGTGCCATGATATCCGAAATGGATTCCATGTATACCAACTAAGTTTGGATACTAGTTGATGTACCGCAAGGCATTGTGCGTATTGGTACTATATATGTCTTCAAGGAAGACATACATGGAAGGCAACATACCAACGTACAAAGCTAGGCTTGTAACGGAAAGGTATCGTTATCAACATTGTGTTGATTACAACGAAACATTTTACCTGTTGCCACGGTAAATCCATTTAGATAATGTTTGATGATGCTGCATATTCCATTTATGAAATATATCAGCTGAACGGCAAAATCGCTTTCCTTAAATGAAAACCTTTTAGAGGATGTTTACAACATCCTGACGGTTTTGTCGTACCAAAACTAGCAAACAAGGTTTGCAGGTTATTCGATCCATGTTTGGATTGAAGCAAGCATTAGGTTCTTGGAATTATCATTTTGATGTAATCATAATAGTATATGATTTAATTCAAAATGAAAATGATTCTTGTGTATATAAGGAGGTTAGTGGGAGCGCACTGACAATAAATGTCCTATAAATAATGATAATACATCATTTCTTGGAAATGATATTCCCATAAACAATCGGTGAAAGCTTGGCTTTCATGAAAATTCTCCGTAGAATTCTTGGGAGAAATAACCTTTATTCAAGGAATAAAGATCTAGTAGGATAGATCTAAAAGTTGTTAACACTCTCCGAGAACTCGTACATTGATAAATGTACGTGAATTGGTGTCTCATACGCTTTGAACATATGGAGTCACAATCGGGCCAATCCAAGTGATAGTCACTGGATTGGTGTTAAGAACATCCTTTAGTATCTTAGAGAACTAAGGATGTTGTCTAAAACTATGGAGATGGAGAACTTAGAGTGACTGGGATCACTGCGGCAAGTTTCCTAACCGATAAAAATGACTATTAGTCGCTAAACGGTACTATACAGTTTGAATAACGGAACAGTAATCTGGAAATCTTCCAAGAAAGATACTGTTACCGAATAAATAACTAAAGCGGGTTATTGATGTAGCTGAGGCGGCAATAGAAGCTATTTGGGTCGATAATAAATCTAATTAGATTAGATATAGTTCTGTTAGCAGCTGAGCTAGGCTACAGCGCAGGCTAAGAATTAATGGTTTCATCAACGATCCAGATATATACTTCAACTATTCATCTGATTCATTCGGATCATACATCATGGCGATGTGATGATCGAATAAATATGTAACACCCCAAATAAATTTAAGGACTAAATTATTAAGTTTGTGGAATTTGGAATTAAAATGCCGTTAAGATCAAGTTTATGGTGGCAAACGAATTTTTGCCATATAAGTATATATTTTGTACACACACTCACACCCTAATTTCACTCAGCAGCCACCACTTCCTTTAATAAAAAAAAATAGAAGAAAGAAAGATAAGAAAAGAAAGAGTCAGAGACGTGAGAGAGAGAGAGAAGAAGAAAGAGAAAAGGAAGAAAAAGAGAGAAAATAGAATTTTGGTCCTGATCCGGCCGATCCGTAGTTCAAACCCGACCGAGCCGTTAAGGAAAAGTGTAGATCTCATCGAGAGGATCATTTTGGTGGTGGTTTCATCTCGGGAAACTTCCAATTTTTGTAGAGATCTCGGTAAGAAACTTTTTGTGGTTTTTCTCGATTTCCCGTTGATCCGGAACTCCGATCGATGATCCGTCAGTGGCAATAGAACCGGGAGGGGAGATGAATTTGCGGCCACCGGAAAATCCAGATTCTGGCCGGAACGTGGCGCTCACGCGTGCCTCATGTGGCGGCGTGTGAGGCCCACGCGCAGGCAGAATTCTGCCGCCGATTTCCTGAGTCTCCTCCGCGAATTTCAGACCATTCCGAGTAGTAACGGACCTCCAAATCTTAATTTTCGTTAAGTTTACGAGAGCGACCGAATCACGTTTCTTTCATGTTCTATCACATTTTCTAGATTAGGATTATGTTCCTTATCGTAAATTCTTTTATCTCTATAGGTGATCGTGATACCATAAGCAGGGACGGTCCTGCTGCATAGTTCCTTTCTCAGTAGTCAGCTCACCAGGTGCGTGGATAAGCCTGTAACATTGATGTTTTCAAAAGTATATAGTATGTATGTTTTCTTAAATGAATTTTAAGGTAATGCATTAAATGAGTTTGTTTTCAGAAAGTTTATATATTTTGCTATAAGGTATGGATCGAATATTGATTATGTTGAAATCATGTGTTTGTGATATATGAGAAACTTGCATGATTTGAGATATATGAGCATGGATTTTGGAAATGATTTTATGTTAGGATGCACCTCGTGTACTTATATGTGCCAGATTATTGCCGTGAGATAAGGTCTCATGTTGCCAGTTATTGCCGTGAGATAAGGTCTCATGTTGCCAGTTTGCTCCGGATGCCAGTTTTTCCGTGGGGAAGCCCCATGTTGCCAGCTTTTCCATATTGTCATGAGGTTGTGCATATAGATGAATAAACAGATTTATCATTACAGATTATTTTTTAGCAGTATAAGCTTTATGAGAAATGAGATTTATGACTTGAGTTTTATGAGAAATGAGATTTACGATTTCAAGTAAATGTTTGAGATATCGATTTACAGCTTATGTATTTATTTATATTATGAAAGACTTGTTCGATCCACCTTGTTACTTGTTTATCCACGGCACTAAGTTGTGATCCATTGCACTAAGCGTGAGCTTACCCCCCTTTCCTTAATATTTCAGGTTCAGCAGTTTAGTAGATTATCCTTTCCATCTGCTGTTTCGTCATCATTTCCTGCAGTAGAGAAAGGTTGTGCCAACAGTAGAGTGTCTTTGTTATGTTTTGAGACTGTAATTCTATATATGTATTTTCTTGGAAGAATTTGTTGTCTAATGTTAGGCATTGAGCCTTTACTTGATATTGAGGATATTGTGTTTCCTTCATGGATATTATGTTTGAGTTGGATCATGGAGATCCTATGTTATGATGATATTTTCGGTTTAGATTTTTCCTTGTATTTGGAGGATTTGTCCATATTACAGGGGAAACTCTGCCAGTTTCAGGTCTCCGTCTCACCCCTATCCTACCTAAGGGGACGGGTGTGACATTAATGGTATCAGAGCCCAGGGTTCATAGATTTTGTAGACACTTCAATTTCTTTATTAGTTATTCTATGTCTTCTAGCGGTTGACATCTTTCATATGTTTTCAAATGCCTCCGCGTCTCAGAGTTCGAGGTGCAGGTCGAGTTCATACTCGTAGGATAGCAAATGTTGGCCAACCTTCTAGGGCACCTCCAGTTGATGAGGAGGTTAATTCTTATGATGGGGAAACCTTTGAAGGGAACCCTAATCCTGTTGTAGAAGATTTCATAGCCTCTGTTTTTGGGGATAGTACCCCAGTTCATCATCCTCCTAGCAGTAATATTCCTCCAGCCCCTGCAGCACCTCAGGGAAATATTCCAGCACCTCATCCACCTCCTCCAGTAAATCAGGGTTATCCTATACCTCCTCTGGGTTACTACCATCCACCTTATTATGCTCCTCCGCCAGCAGATGTTCCTCCTGGTGCTTACCCTTATCCGTATTACTACCCTCTAGCATGGGGTCATGGTCCAACTCAGGTAGCTCCTATAGTTAATGAAGATAATATTGCTAAAGGAATGAAAGAAAGAGGAGCTGTTGAGTTTGATGGGAAGAAGGATCCCATTGTAGCTGGAAATTTCTTGGACAGGATTGAGAAGGCTTTTGAGTTGATGAGATTAACTGATGAACAGAAATGCCACCATGTGTATCAACTTTTGACTGAGCAAGCTTATAAATGGTGGAAGAGTGTAAGATGTAAATTCTCAGAGACTAATGTGTTAACTTGGGAGAAGTTCAAGAGGGAGTTCATGAGTAATTATATGAATTCTGCTTTTATGGATGAAAAGAGAAGGGAATTTTATAGGTTGACTCAGGGTAGCCGCACAGTAGATCAGTATGACACCGCATTCCATGAGTTACTGCAGTTTGTTCCACATTTGAGAGACCATGAACAGGGCAAGATGGATCATTTTCTTAACGGTCTGAATGCAGAATTGAGATCCAGGATCCGATTATTTCCTATGGACAGTTTGACAGAGATGGCAGATTTTGCTAGAAAAGCAGAGTTTGCAGAAAGACAATGGCAAGTTGGGCTAGATTATCAGATAAGGAAGAGAAACAGGGAACATCGATCTTTTGGAGAAGGAAATCAGAGTAAGAAATGGGGTGACTCAAGACCCAGTGGTAGTTATCAGATGAGTTCTGGACAGCCGCAGAAACAAAGTCGACCTACAGTTAGTCAGAGTTCAGTAAGAGCTCCACCTAGTGGGATTCCTAGTGGTCAGCAAGGCCAAGCTCAAAATAGAAGATTTCCACCATGTACTATTTGTGGGAAGAATCATCCTGGAGAGTGCAGATTGGGTACCAAAGGTTGCTTTCTGTGCGGAGAAGTGGGTCACTTGAAGAGAGATTGTCCTAATGTTAATGATAGCAGTAGACAGACTCAGAGGACAGCTGTTCCTCCAGCTCAGAATTTCAGAGGTAATTTTAGTCAGAGTGGGGTTCGTGGTCAGACTTCTGGAGCTCACACAGGTTCAGGTGCTCAGAGTAGAGTTACTCCAAGTGGTCAGACTAGCAGACCTAGAGCCCAAGGCAGAGTGTTTGCTATGACGCAGCAGGAAGCTTTAGCAGCACCAGAGGTTATCACAGGTATGGTGTCTATCTTTGGTCGAAATGCCCGAATACTTATTGATCCCGGTGCTACACATTCCTTTGTTTCAAAATCTTTTGCATTGCATGCCGATAGAGAATGGAGTGAGCTAGATTGTGAGTTAGTTGTTGCTACCCCTGTCGGATATTCCTTTATTGCTAAGCAAGTTTACAGAGGATGTGTAATTCGTGTTGGTGAGCATGATTTGTTAGTAGATTTGATTTGTGTGGAGATACATGATTTTGATGTCATTGTGGTTATGGATTGGTTATCTTTTCATCGTGCAACAGTAAATTGTCATGAGAAAGTTGTGGATTTTGAGGGTCTGGATGGGCAAAGATTTTCCTTTAGAGGGGAGAAAAGATTTGTTCCCTTCTATGTGATATTTGCAATACGAGCCAGAAAGTTGTTGCGGAAAGGTTGTGATGTCTATTTAGCTCACATAGTAGATACCAGAATAGGTACATCAGAATTACATGAGATTTCAGTTGTGAGGGAATTTGCATATGTATTTCCAGATGAACTACCTGGTTTACCACGGAATAGAGAAGTTGATTTCAGCATCGATGTAATTCCTGGTACAGCCCCTATATCCCTTGCTCCTTACAGGATGGCTCCTGTAGAGTTGAAGGAGTTGAAGATACAATTGCAAGAACTGCTAGATAAAGGCTTTATAAAGCCTAGTTCTTCACCATGGGGTGCACCAGTGTTATTCGTGAAGAAGAAAGATGGTTCCATGAGATTGTGTATCGATTATCGGCAATTGAATAAGGTTAACATTCGTAACAAATATCCTTTGCCTCGGATTGATGATCTTTTCGATCAATTACGGGGAGCCAAGGTATTCTCTAAAATAGACTTGACATCCGGGTATCATCAGCTAAAGGTGAAGGAAGCAGATATACTTAAGACGGCTTTTAGAACTCGATATGGACATTATGAGTTTTTAGTAATGCCATTCGGGTTAACCAATGCACCAGCTGCTTTTATGGACTTGATGAATCGGGTATTCAAACATTATTTGGATAAGTTTGTCATTGTGTTTATTGACGATATCTTAGTGTATTCTAGTAGCGAAGATGAGCATAAAGAACATCTAAGAATCGTTTTACAGACTTTGAGGGAGAAGGAGTTGTATGCCAAGTTTAGCAAGTGTGAGTTTTGGCTTGACAGAATTGCATTCTTAGGCCATGTCATTTATGCAAATGGCATTTTAGTAGATCCCAATAAGATAGAAGCAGTGGTTAATTGGGAACCGCCTACCAATGCGACTGAGATACGGAGTTTCTTGGGTTTAGCAGGCTACTACCGATGTTTTGTTCATGGATTTTCTATCATTGCAGCACCATTGACGAAACTTTTGAAGAAGAATGCAAAATTTGAGTGGACTTAGGAATGTCGGCAAAGTTTTATGTTTGAGTTGGATCATGGAGATCCTATTTTATGATGATATTTTCAGTTTAGATTTTTCCTTATATTTGGAGGATTTTTCCATATTACAGGGGAAACTCTGCCAGTTTCAGGTCTCCGTCTCACCCCTACCCTACCTAAGGGGACGGGTGTGACAAAATCGCATCAGATGATAATCATGCAAATCCGCTGACGAAAGCCTTTCTCAGAAATTTGAGTGAACCGTACATAGTTCGGGTGTAACACACTCGAGTGACTGGCTATAGGCCAAGTGGGAGATTGTTGGACAGTTATGACCCATAACGTCACTATTTGTACAGATCATGGTGTTGTTATACAAATTAACTATGTGACAAAGGAAATTGCACTTTTATCATTTGTGATTAGATCACCAAGATATATAAATGATAGAAGGTCCATATGATTAGATCCGGATTGAGAAGATATAAGACAGTATCAATCTATGAAGGATTAATCATTCAATATCCCTAGTCAGAGTATTATCGAGATTGGACATCGATAATGTGAAAAAGACTAGTATTACACTTGTGCACGTTGTGAGGGCATAACGGCATAGTTCTCATATATTTGGGTATAGGATACTCATGCAAGTGTAGTAGGAGGTTGTGTTTTACCGATGGTATGGAAAACAGCTTCGCTCTGGATAGACCCCTCGGAATTCCATTGGTAATATGACTATGTGTCTATGGAAGTCCAAAATCAGGGTAGGTGTATTTGGTCTTAACCTGAAACTTGCACCGCTAATACTTGCGACAATCAATATACTTTGGTTTTAGGTCGTCTAGGGCTTTAACATGTTCTGTGTACGCCTCTGCTGGGTATATTGAGAATCGTAGTGTGTAAGGTTTCATGTCAAGACGGAAGTATCACTCCAATCATAGTGGAGATGATGGTCACGTAGGATACAGAACTTGTTCTCTTATATGCTGCAGCTATCGGGATATTATGACTAGGTCATGTATATTCCGATTATAGAGACTAGTTACCAGAGATCCGATATGTGCTTCGTACGGGGCAGACATAATTCCAGCCTCAGGCCTAGCATATGACATCCGATACTGAATCGAACTACGCAATACTACGTATACTACACCTGATATAGATCACATATTCCTGTAAGGATATTTCTGGAGAATTGGGTAGGCATGGCGCTTTACTAGAAGCCAACCTTGTCTTGTAAATCGGTAAAAACGTAGTACTAGGTACTTACGTGTTCGGATAGTCCGACGACTGGATTTACTGCCAACATATTCGGGGATCTCATAGATCGCTTCCCGAAGATTCACCGATGACATATGATTCGCACTTTATTAATCTGGGATTAATTAGATGAGAGAGAAAATTAATCTGGGATTAATTACGGAGATATTTTATCTGGGATAAAATATTTATTAGAGAGAGAGAACGATTAATTTGGAATTAATCGATAAAATAATATATTCGATATATTATACGAAATTGGATTTCGACGCGGAATTAAAATTAGATTTTAATTCGGGCGAACGAGTTAATTTAGAATTAATTCATTAGCGACGTGAATAGTGATTTTGCTAGGCATAATTATTTAATTACGTCGCAACGGAAAATTCGTTGATTTGGAATTAGCGAACCCGAGCCCGGGAGTGTTTGCGAGCGCACTCGCATTTCGAATTTAAGTGCGGCTCGTAAGTCACATCAAGCGTCAAATCACTAATCGCATCAAGCGTCAAATCACTTGTCAATTTGATTGATGTGATAACTTGTCACTTGATTGAATGAGTGATGTGAATAGTTGATGTAGTGGTTGAAGGCTTTAATTGGTTTGACTTTTGAAAGCCAAAAATTATGAATATGAATTTTGGAAAATCAATTACCAATTACAAAACACATAACACTCTCCTTCTTCTTTCTTCCTCCCTCTCTCACGCCCACAAGGGGCTATTGTTTTTCTGTTTTCTGGTCAAAAACCGAGAGCTCAATGAGAAGCAAAGAGTGATGATTTTGTTGCAAAATCAAGAGAGCTAGCACTCAAAAGAGAACATACAAATGTGATAGGGAACCGCACATGTGAGCATGGAATTTCATCACAAAGCTTAGAGTTTCAAGGATCATCCATGGCCGAATTTGAGGAGCTTCAAAACAGCCCACTGCCGACCATCTTGGAGAAGGCATAAAAGTTTTTGTTGTCCCTCACGTCGCTCAATCGATCGATGTAAGTATTCCGCAACTTCTTTGTTGTATTCACACTTATGTTTCTTGCTTGATAATCGATCCTCGGGACCGTAGAAACTCCAACAGGTTTTCCTCGAAAAGGAATTCCTAAATGCAGTGGTAAGTGGGAGGAAAGTAAAACTCGATGTAAATCGGAGTGATTCTATTCAAGGCACCAATCCCTTACGGTTAATGAACAGTTCATCAGGAATGAAACTATACCACAATCTTCGAATAGACAAGAACCGCGTAAGTCGGAGAGAGTCAGAAAATAACCTGGGAGGTATGGGTTTCTGATCTCACCTCATGTAGATGTCAATCTTATTGAGGAAGATGGACAGACTACGTATGAGGAAGTGATACAAGGTATCGACTCCTTTTATGGAAAAGTGCCATGAAGTCCGAAATGGATACCATGTATACCAACCATGTTTGGATACTGGGTGATGTATCAGAAGGCATTGTGCCTATTGGTACTATATAAGTCTTCAAGGAAGACAGACATGGATGGCAACATACATATATATGCAGCTAGGCTTATACAGAAAGGGTATCGTCAATGACATAGTGTCTTACGACGAAACTCTTTTACCTGTTGCCATGATTAAATCCATTCGGATAATGCTGTATATTTCATTTATGAAATATGGCAGCTAGACGCCAAAACCCATTTCCTTAAAGGAAACCTTTTGGAGGATGTTTATATGCAACATCCTAGCGGTTTTGTCGTGCCAAAACATACAAACAAGGCTTGCAACTTAAATCGATCAATTTATGGATTGATGCAAGCATTGAATTCTTGGCACCATCGTTTTGATGTAATCATAATGGTATATGATTTAATTCAAAACGAAGATGATTCTTGTGTATATAAGAGGGTTAGTGGGAGCGCACTTGATGGGGTTTTATAAGGAATTACAGGGTTAGTGCAATGGAACACGGAAAAATGATTTTTCCGATTTCAAAAATTTTGCTTGGAACAATTAAATAAACTTATTTATTTAATTAACCAATACTTAAATTATGAAATTACAACCCAAGAAATCATATTTCTTTTAATTATAAAATTACCCCAAATTTTTGTAAATTAATTATTTTAGTTTTAAATATGTCAATTACATATTTAGTTGATTCCAAATCAATCCCAAAATCATTTTTAAAATTTTGCAGCAAAACCAGAATATTTTCCAGAATTGCGCCAACTGCCCAGATTTTTCTCAAATTGCCGAAATAGCCCAAAATTTTAATTAATCGTAATTTGGCCCAATTTGTTCAAAACACATCAAGATCAAATCCAATTAATCCCAAATTTTACATGCATCATATATACATCAAATTAAAGCATATATATGAAAAGCCCCAAAATTTGAGTGGGTTAAGAATCCTAATTTCACAAATCACTCAAATTAGGTAATTTACACTAAATTAATAAAATTCAATACTTTAATCTTCAAATTACCACACCAGTTAATTCTCACCATCATGAAATTAATCAAGAACAATTTTAGGCTAATTATGAATGGCTAATTAACTCTAGAATGGCAACTTTAATTTCTAATTAATTTATTAAGTTTAATTACATTAATAAGCAAATAAATTAATTCTACATGCATAAACACATCCAACAAGCATCCAACAAATTTAATTACAAACTAAAAGAGTAGAGGCATGATCTTAACTACACAATTGAAGCTAAAAATTATGAAACAATTTTTCATGAAGAAGAAGAAGAAAGAAAATAACTTACAAAATCCAATTTTGCCTTTCTTTTCTTTTTCTTTTCCAAATTGCTCTCAACTCACTTTTGTTATTTTTGTTGAAGTTGTGTAAGTGTTTGAAAAAATTGAAACAAAACAACTTTTGTTAATTTTCCTAGCTTGCCGATTTTACCAAAGAAAAATAAATAACAACTTATTTATTTTTGTAATAATTCAATTGGTACACATATTTGGTTCAATTAAACCAACACTTTAACTTTAATAAAGTGATAAAATGTGTTCCAATTAGAATAAGTCATTTCCAACTTCATAAAGTTGAAACATTACTTAAAGATATTTATTTTATAAATTAATTTAATTATTTAACAATTATTTAATTAATTAATTAATTTAAATATCTTAAATATATGTATTATATTTACAATAAATATCTCAAATACATATATCAATGATATAAGTCAAATATCACAATTTGATATTTTATTAATGTGTATTTAATAAAATCAAGTATTAAATAAACACACATTAATTTTGGAAATGACCGTTAGGTCCCGAATGCATGTATTTTTCGTTTAACCATTAAACGAGTTATAAATAATCAGTATTATTTATAACAATTGCCCTAGTGCTCTACGAGTAAATTTCACTAGTGAGACTCTCTAGATTCAGGCATATCCGTCACGAAATCAAATTACGTGTCCATAATTCACCCACCCATAAATTATGACGAACACAGATAAATTCTATGAATCATACAGGTCGAGGTCACTGCATACGTATAATCTCTCCGTCACAGGTATCCGGATTAATCCAGAGATACAGATACAAACGTCAAATCTATATAGATATAATCACATCGACGTTTCTATTAGCAATCCTTCAAATAACACTTAGAACTAATTTCTACAGTGTACCACGGGCCCATGGATTTAACAGATTGCTAATTCCATATTGAATACCTATGCTCTGTACACAGAGCTGACGGATCTTATCTTGATACGCACAGGATATCTTGAGCATCAGTCCACACCCAACGAACAGGCGGAGGTCTGATCTAAATAGATCGGTGACATGACTGTCATCTAAGTGTGGAGGATAACTCAGATATCCACAGTGGTATCTCAAGTCAAAGAATCACTATGCTCACTCAACCCGAGAAGATTCTTATTGATGTTGGTGTACCATCCATTAAGAATCTTCGGTGAGTCGTTCAGTGTTTATCCGCTATAAACACCTACACGTCTATACGAGTCTCCAATACTCATGGTTCACTGAGAAACCATCGGAATCCAAGATTCCAATATACGACATGTACTAGTCTCTATGGGTTTACTTTACTGACCAAGTAGTGTAAACCTTGACCGGGAACTATCTAAGAATGACAACGTCATGATACAACTCAATGTTAGTTGGACGTTTTTGCAACAGTATCATAACTAATCATTATAAGGTCGGTTACGTCTTTACCATATTAAAGAAGAAGTTATATAAAATAAACTGTTCATTTTATTCATAATAAAATTTTACATTAGTATTTACAAGGAAATACATAATAAAATTGGCGCACAGAGCACCAACCCTAACAAAATCTCCCACGTGTTCTAGTGTCAATATCGATTGTATCTAATACCCATCGACTCCACATGTTTATCAAATAACTTCATAGGTATGTCCTTCGTAAGTGGGTCTGCTACATTATCTTCACTCGGTACCTTGCACCCGACAATGTCCCCTCGCGACACAATCTCTCGAATGATGTGGTACTTTTGTTCCACATGCTTCGACTTCTGATGCGCCCTTGGTTCTTTTGCTTGCGTAATGGCTCCAGTATTATCACAGTATAACAGAATCGGATTCTTGATACTTGGGACTATTCCCAATTCTTTGATAAAGTTCCTAACCCATACAGCTTCTTTTGCAGCTTCAGAAGCTGTAATTATTCCGCCTCTGTGGTGGAATCAGCTGTCGACCCATGTTTGGAACTCTTCCAAAAAACTGCACCACCGTTAAGGGTAAACACGAATCCTGATGTAAACTTTCTATCATCAGGATCCTATTGGAAATCGGAATCCATATACCCATTAACTTGCAGTTCATTTCCTCCATAAATAATAAACTTATCTTTAGTACCTTTAAGATACTTGAGGATATGTTTAATGGCCATCCAATGGTCATTTACTGGATTAGAATGATATCTGCTCGTCACACCAACTGCGAAGCTGATATCAGGCCTAGTACATAACATGGCATACATGATGCTGCCCAAACATGAAGCATAAGGTTGATTAGACATTCTAATCTTCTCATATTCTGTTTGCGGACACATCTTCTTTGAAAGATGTAAGCCATGTCTGAACGGTATGTTTGTTGTCTTACAGTTACCAAAATTATACCGTTCTAAGATCTTATCTATGTACGTAGATTGGGATAACCCAATAAGCTTCCTTTCTCTATCTCTATAGAGTTTTATGCCTAAGACATAAGAAGCTTCACCCAGGTCCTTCATGGAGAAATTCTTACAGAGGTAAGCTTTGATGTCTTGCATCATCCCAATATCATTCCCAATGATAAGGATGTCGTCAACATAGAAAAAAAAAATCCCACCATACTCCCACTGGCCTTCTGATACACACAGGATTCTTCTGAATTCTTGAGAAAACCAGACAATTTGATTATCTCATTGAATCGAAGATTCCAACTTCGTGAAGCCTGTTTAAGTCCATAAATGGACTTATTTAGCTTGCATATCATGCCCGAGTTCTCACTGGATGAAAAACCTTCCGGCTGTTCCATATAGATTTCTTAATCAAGAAATCCATTTAGAAAAGCCGTTTTGACATCCATTTGCCAAATCTCGTAATCATGATATGCGGTAATTGACAATAAAATCCTGATGAACTTCAGCATAGCAACTGGAGAAAAAGTTTCATCGTAGTCGACACCAGATCGCTGCGAGTAACCTTTAGCTACTAGTCGGGAAGGTTTCAACCTTTCCATCGGGCCCTCGCTTCCTCTTGTAAATCCATTTACAACCGATAGGAACAATTCCTTCGGGAAGCGAAACCAAGTTCCAAACTTGATTCTCATGTATAGAGTCCATCTCGGATTTCATGGCGTCTTACTACTTCACGGAGTCGATGTCCAACATCGATTCTCTATAGGTAAAAGGGTCAGGATCCTATTGGAAATCGGAATCCATATACCCATTAACTTGCAGTTCATTTCCTCCATAAATAATAAACTTATCTTTAGTACCTTTAAGATACTTGAGGATATGTTTAATGGCCATCCAATGGTCATTTACTGGATTAGACTGATATCTGCTCGTCACACCAACTGCGAAGCTGATATCAGGCCTAGTACATAACATGGCATACATGATGCTGCCCAAACATGAAGCATAAGGTTGATTAGACATTCTAATCTTCTCATATTCTGTTTGCGGACACATCTTCTTTGAAAGATGTAAGCCATGTCTGAACGGTATATTTGCTGTCTTACAGTTACCAAAATTATACCGTTCTAAGATCTTATCTATGTACGTAGATTGGGATAACCCAATAAGCTTCCTTTCTCTATCTCTATAGAGTTTTATGCCTAAGACATAAGAAGCTTCACCCAGGTCCTTCATGGAGAAATTCTTACAGAGGTAAGCTTTGATGTCTTGCATCATCCCAATATCATTCCCAATGATAAGGATGTCGTCAACATAGAAAAAAAAATCCCACCATACTCCCACTGGCCTTCTGATACACACAGGATTCTTCTGAATTCTTGAGAAAACCAGACAATTTGATTATCTCATTGAATCGAAGATTCCAACTTCGTGAAGCCTGTTTAAGTCCATAAATGGACTTATTTAGCTTGCATATCATGCCCGAGTTCTCACTGGATGAAAGACCTTCCGGCTGTTCCATATAGATTTCTTAATCAAGAAATCCATTTAGAAAAGCCGTTTTGACATCCATTTGCCAAATCTCGTAATCATGATATGCGGTAATTGACAATAAAATCCTGATGAACTTCAGCATAGCAACTGGAGAAAAAGTTTCATCGTAGTCGACACCAGATCGCTGCGAGTAACCTTTAGCTACCAGTCGGGAAGGTTTCAACCTTTCCATCGGGCCCTCGCTTCCTCTTGTAAATCCATTTACAACCGATAGGAACAATTCCTTCGGGAAGCGAAACCAAGTTCCAAACTTGATTCTCATGTATAGAGTCCATCTCGGATTTCATGGCGTCTTACTACTTCACGGAGTCGATGTCCAACATCGATTCTCTATAGGTAAAAGGGTCAGTCTCTTCTACTAAGAGAACATCGAGACTCTTTTCTTGTATCAAATACAAGCGTTCAGGAGGTCTAGATACCCTTTGTGACCTACGGAGTGTGTGTGTGTTGAAGGTTCTCCATCTTCTTGAACTACAAGTTCCTCCATTAATTTGTTGGTTCTAGGTTGTACTTCATCAAGTTCAACCTGTCTATGATCACCACCTTCAGCCAAAAATTCTATTTCTAGAAATTTTACGAAGCGAGCTACGAACACATTTCAATGCTCGGTATCATAGAACAAATATCCTTTCATATTTGAAGGATATCCAACAAACCTAAACTTCTGCCCTCGAGGCAAAAGCTTATCTTACTGAGCCATCCTGACATAAGCAGGACACCCCCAAATCTTAATATAACTACGATTTAGTTTCCTACCGGTCCATATCTCATACGGAGTCGTATGAACAGCCTTTGAATGAATCTTGTTCAAAAGATGTGTGGCAGTTAAAAGAGCATAGCCCTATAAGTAATAGGGTAAATCTGTATAACTCAACATCGATCGGACCATATCTAATAAAGTCTAATTTCTCCTCTCTGACACTCAATTATGTTGCGGAGTACCGGGAGGAGTATATTGAGCGAGAATCTCATTCTCCTTTAAATAATCAGTGAACTCTCCAGTCATATATTCACCGCCTCGATCAGATCGAAGGCATTTAATATTGACCAGTTTGTTTCTCAACTTCATTTCAGAATTCTTTGAACTTTTCAAAGGTTTCCGATTTATATCTCATCAAATAGACATAAATGTACCATGACAGATCATCGGTAAAGGTGATGAAGTAAGAAAAACCACTGTGAGCAGTTTCACTTAAGAGACCACATACATCAGAATGTAAGAGTTCCAACAAGTCAGAGGCTCGGTGACCAACACCTGAAAATGGGGCTTTGGTCATTTTACCCCGAATACAAGATTCGCAAGTTGGATAAGGTTCAATGGTGAGATCTATATCAAACCATTCTTAACCAATTGGGTTAAGTGTTTCACGTTTATATGACCTAACCTCATGTGCCAGAGTTCAGTATTATTTATATCAGATTGTTTACGTTTATTTATTCCAGTATTAAAGATATCTTGTGATGTGCGCAATATGTAAGGACCATGCTCGTTTGGACAACAAAGGATATGAATATTACTACTATCGTATAAATACAAACAACGATTCTTAATATTTACATTATAACCTTCAGTATCTAATACAAAAAGGGACATAATATTCGCCACACATCCTGGCACAAAATAGCAGTCATGTAACAAAAGTCTCCCACTGGGTAAGGGAATCTCACATATGCCCACTGCAACTGCATCCAGAGAGTCGCCATTCCCGAATCGCAACTGCATCTCCCCATATTTCAGCCGTCTACTTTCTGTCAGCACCTGCAACGTATTGCAAATGTGAATAGGACAAGCAGAATCCAAAATCTAATTAGATGTCATATCTTCACAAGCCAAAGAGATATCAATAATAGGAAAAATAAAAGTATCTGATGTCGATGCTCTTTCCTTCCTAAGTTGCGCAAGATAGTCCGGGCAGTTACGTTTCCAGTGCTCGACTTTCTGGCAGTGGTGGCACTTGTCTTCAGAAGCTTTATTGGGCTTCGCCGTCTTACCCTGCGGAGGAATATTGAAACCCTTCTTCTTCTTTCCTTTAGACTTTTTCCCCTTCGACTTGGATTGGGAAGAAGCGGAAAGTGAAGTGGGTTTCGGAAGGCGAGTCGGAACTCCATTCCTTAAATCTTCCTCTGATGTGAGAAGCATCCTATGCAACTTACGATAAGAACAGTGAATCCCATTCATGTTAAAGTACATGACGAATCGGTGATATGAAGCCAGGAGTGAACCGAGAATGACACTATGACCAAGAGTCTCATTGAAAGGGAAATCATGTCGCCTCAACTGCTCGATCAAATCGATCAAGTGAAGCACATGCGGGCTCACAGCCTGCCCCTCATCAAGTTTAGAATGGAATAATTCCATCGAAACTTTATGAACAATGACTTGTTCCTGTTTCATGAATGATTCACGAAGTTGTGTCATCATGCTATATGCATCGGGCATCTCATAATAAGTTTTCTTAAGCTCAGAAGAAAGAGAACTCAAGATGAATGATTTAACCCTTAAATCATCATCCTTCCATCGCTGGAAAGTCTCACGTTCTTCAGGTAATGCATCGGATGATATAGCAAGCGGTAATGGACCTTCCAAAATAAAGTTGAAACATTACTTAAAGATATTTATTTTATAAATTAATTTAATTATTTAACAATTAATTAATTAATTAATTTAAATATCTTAAATATATGTATTATATTTACAATAAATATCTCAAATACATATATCAATGATATAAGTCAAATATCACAATTTGATATTTTATTAATGTGTATTTAATAAAATCAAGTATTAAATAAACACACATTAATTTTGGAAATGACCGTTAGGTCCCGAATGCATGTATTTTTCGTTTAACCATTAAAGGAGTTATAAATAATCAGTATTATTTATAACAGTTGCCCTAGTGCTCTACGAGTAAATTTCATAAGTGAGACTATCTAGATTCAGGCATATCCGTCACGAAATCAAATTACGTGTCCATAATTCACCCACCCGTAAATTATGACGAACACAGATAAACTTTATGAATCATACAGGTCGAGGTCACTGCATACGTATAATCCCTATGTCACAGGTATCCCTATTAATCCAGAGATACAGATACAAACATCAAATCTCTATAGATATAATCACGTCGACGTTTCTATTAGAAATCCGTTAAATAACACTTAGAACTAATTTCTACAGTATACCACGAGCCCATGGATTTAACAGATTGCTAATTCCATATTGAATACCTATGATATGTACACAAAGATGACAGATCCTATCTTGATACACACAGGATATCCGGAGCATCAGTCCACACCCAACGAACAAGTGGAGGTATGATCTAAATAGATCGGTGACGTGACTGCCATCTAAGTGTGGAGGATAACTCAGATATCCACAGTGGTATCTCAAGTCAAAAAATCACTATGCTCACTCAACCCGAGAAGATTCTTATTGACGTTGGTGTACCATCCATTAAGAATATTTGGTGAGTCGTTCAGTGTTTATCTACTATAAACACCTACACGTCTATACGAGTCTCCAATACTCATGGTTCACTGAGAAACCATCGGAATCCAAGATTCCAATATATGACATGTACCAGTCTCTACGGGTTTACTTTACTGACCAAGTAGTGTAAACCTTGACCGAGAACTATCTAAGAATAACAACGTCATGATACAACTCAATGTCAGTTGCGACGCTTTTACAATAGTATCATAACTAATCATTATAAGGTCGGTTACGTCTTTACCATATTAAAGAAGAAGTTATATAAAAGAAACTGTTCATTTTATTCATAATAAAACGTTACATTAGTATTTACAAGGAAATACATAATAAAATTGGCGCTCATAGCACCAACCCTAACAGCACTGACATTCATTGTCCTTATGTTGATGATGTATTGCTTCTCAGTAATAACATTCCCATACTCTAATCGGTAAAAGCTTGGCTTTCATAAAATTCTCCATGAAAAACCTGGGTGAAGTAGGCTTTATTCTAAGAATAAAAATCTATTGGGATAGATCTAGAAAGCTATTGACACTCTCCCAGAGCTCGTATGTTATGAAAATGTACGCGACCTAATGTCTCATATGCTTTGAGCATATGTAGACACAATCAGGCCAATCCAAGTGATAATGGATTGAATTAAAGAACATCCTTGAGTATCTTGGATGAATTAAGGATGCTTTATAAGAATATGGGGAAAGGAGAACTTGAGGTGACTAGGTTCACCGCTGCAAGTTACCAAATCGATAAAGATGACTGTAAGTCGTAATAAGGGTACATATTTTGTTTGAACAATGGAACAGTGAGCTGGAAATCTTCCAAACAAGATACTGTTGACGATTAAACAACAAGAGCGGAATATTGCTGCAGCTGAGGCAGCAAAAGAAGCATTTTAGATCTATAAATTCCTAATTGGATTAGAAATAGTTCTGTTAGTAGTTGGGCTGGGCTACAGTACAGGCTAAAGAACCACGGTCTCATCAACGATCCAAGTATGTACTTCGACTATTTCATCTGATTCGTGAGATCATACATCGTGGCGATGTGATGATCGAATAAATCGCATCAAATGATAACAATGCAAATCCGCTGACGAAAGATGTTTCTCAGCTTAAGTTTGAGCGACCCGTGCATAGTTCAGGTGTTGGACACTTGAGTCATTGGCTATAGGCCAAGTGGGAGATTGTTAGACAATTATGACCCATAGCATCACTATTTGTACAGAACATGGTGTTGTTGTACAAATTAACTATGTGACAAAGGAAATTTCTCTTTTATCATTTGTAATTTGATTACGTGGATATATAAATGATAAAAGTCCATATGATTAGTACCGGATTAATAAGATATAAGACAGTATTAATCCATGAAAGGTTTAATCATTAAATATCCCTAGTCGTAGTATTATCGAGACTCGACATCGATAATGCGGAATAGACTAATATTACACTTGTGCACGTTATGGAAGCTTAACGGCATAGTTCTCATATATTTAAGTATTGGATACTTATGCAAGTGTGATAGGAGGTTCTGTTTGCCGATGGTACGGGAACAGCTTCGCTCTAGATAGACCCCTCGAAATCCCATTGGTAGTATGACTATGTGTCTATGGGAATCCGAATCAGGGTATGTGTATTTGGTCTTAACCTGAGACTTGCATCGCTAATACTTGCGACAATCAGTATACTTTGGTTTTGGTCGTCCAGAGCTTTAACAGATTCTGTGTACGCCTTTTCTGGGTATACTGAGAATCGTAGTGTATTGGGTGTGATGTCAAGATGTAAGTATCACTTCATTCATATGGAGATGATGATCACGCAGGGATACAGAACTGGTACTCTATAGTGCTATAGCCATCGAGAAAGTATGACTAGGTCATGACTTTCCGATCATAAAGAGACTAGTTGCTAGTGATCTGATATATGCTTCGTACGGGGAAGATACAACTCCAGCCCCAGGCCTAGCATGTGCATCTGATACTGGATCGTAATACGCAATACTATATATATTACGCCTGATATGGATCTTGTATTCCTTAAAAGAATATTTCTGGAGAATTGGGTAGGCACGATGCTTTGCTAGAAGCCAACCATGTCTTGTAAATCGGTAAGAACGTGGTACGGGGCACGCACATATTCGGATAGTCCGATGATCGTATTTACTACCAACATATCCATGGATCTCTTAGGTCGCCTCCCAAAGATTCACCGATGACATTTGACTTGAACAGAATTAATCTAGGATTAATTATGAGAGAGAGAAAAATTAATCTAGAATTAATTACGGTAAGAATTAATCTGGGATTAATTCGACTAGAAGAGAGAAAGCGATTAATTTGGAATTAATCAGCAAAGTAAATTTAATAGTTAAATTGGATTTTACTATTTAATTTATTTAATTGGGTTAAAATAATATATTAGATATATTAATTAAAATTATATTTCAAAGCGGAATTAAAATTAGATTTTAATTCGGGCAAACGAATTAATTTAGAATTAATTCGTAAGCGACTTCGTAATAATTTTGCTAGGCATTATTATTTAATTAAATTGGATTTAATTGCGTCACAACGAAAAATTTGTTTATTCGGAATTAAACAAACCCGGGCCCGAGCGAAGTTGCGTGTTGAGTTAGCCGACTTAAATTTCAAATTTAAAAGTGGTGGGACCCACTTCACTTACATCAACATATTAGACATGTGATGGAAGTGGTTAGGCTTATTTCATGGATTTGATTTGTTGAGTGTAAAACTTGGATTGCTTTTAAAACACTCAAACCAATTCAACACACAAATTTAATATAAATTAACAAGTCAACTTTGGAAGCATGACAGGGTTACTATTCACAGCAACCATTTTTCTCTTCTTTCATGGAGTTTTGTTGCAAAATTCTTGTTAGCTAATACTTTAAGGAGTCAAATGAAGGTAATAGGGAGACTCACCCATGAGTTTGGAACAACAAAGAGGGCTTGGAGCTTCCATCATCCATGAAAAATTTTGAACTTCTACCAATCTTTGTAAGTAATTTCCGCAACTTACTTTAGATTATTCGCACACAAATCACCTTAGAGATCCTTGGCATGTTCTAGGAACACTAACAATGGTATAAGAGCGAGATCTAAGCTTGATTTGATTATAGGGTTTGTAACCTTTAATTTGGGATTTTATGCTTGGAGCTTGATTTTGCCTAAATTGATGAGTTGGTTGAGTTTATATGATGTTGAATTGGATTTGTATATCATTGGATTTGTGATAAATTGATTAGATCAAAAATCCCCAAAATCCATACCTTGGCCGAATGCACCCTAGGAGTAGCTCATGGTGATTTTTTTAAAATTTACAATTGGATGTGTTGTTGGAATGAAATGTATGTTAGATGTTGATTTAATTGGATTGAAATCAAGTTGCATGACAAATTCCTTGCCAATGCCGTGAGCCTAGTATGTTGGAATGGATTGATTGTGCTTTAATTTGTATTGGACATAAATTAAAATGTTAGGCATGATTAATTAGATTAATTAGTGTTTTAGAAATATTAGATTAATTAATTAATTGTGTTAATTACACTTGAAATGGATTAATATGTAATTTGTTAAGCGTGACCCATTGACAGTGGGAAAGCTTCGTAATCGAAGTCGATGAACAAGAAGTGACCTTGACTTTGGCCAACAAGTCACAACCGCCCAAGACATACGATATGGAACAAAGCTTACGCGGTTCAAACACATCCGCGATGGACAAAGGTCTTGACTTTGGCCAACAAACCAATGCCAATCTTGGATCTTGAGAGAGAACCACTCAATGGAAGGAAAAACGCTTAATATTGTTTGAGGGTTTTTCGCGTAAATTGGCAACCAATTTATTATCTTTGATTAGGTCTCATCATACACCCTTAAGCATGCATTCTAAAAGCATAATAAGGCGCGAAATAAAATAATAATGATATGCGGATGGATATATAACAAACTTTATTCCTAGAATAAATCTCTCTTTTTTCCTCTCTTCCGCTAGCATTATTCTTACTTCTACCCAATTACATAATACTTCTAAAGAAACCTCATTTACATTGAGGGGAATTAGTGAGAAGAGAAATACAATGAGCAAAGAGATAATAGGCTGGACACGCGGGTCCTAATCTTAATAAATTCTAAATTTATTACAACAATTTCCAAAATTACCTTCACCCTTCTAATATCCATCCGATATACATTATTCATACAATACATCCATGTATTTCACACAAAGCATGATATTCAATCAATCTAATCCAATTAATTAATCTTTGAATTAATGACCATCCAATGTTCAAACAACGATTTGATTTGCACGAGTCCAACTCGTTTAAGAATAAGTACTCAAAGTACGTATTCTTGAATTATATCGAACTATAATTTTAAATCCAATTTCAATTGTATACAATATTAATTCATGTTTAATTCCAAATTAAACAATTACACTTTCAATAGTGTCTTTAAGGACTTGGATTCCAAATCCAATCCAATTGGGTCTCAAAGGCCCAATTAGCATCCAATACTATTCAATTAAAGTCCAATAGGCTTTTAATTAATTCTTAAGGCATGGGCTTTGGCCAATATGGATCAAACCCAAATGCCAAGGCCCAATTAAGGAATCATCATTTTGCCAAAAATCAATTTAGGCTCATTAAGCCCAATTAAATTTTTTAAAGGCCCAATTGTCATATTTGGACTTTACGGAAATGGTTTTAGGCCCAATTGGATCCAACCCAATTGTCATAAACCAAACTTGGCCCAACCAAGTCCATTAAGCCCAATTACAACAATTAAATTAATACATTATTCCAAATTACATATTAATTCAATTCAAGTATAATTAACATAATTTATCAACTAATCTAATGTTTCCAAAACACTAATTAATCCAATTAATCATGCTCTTTAATTCCAATTCATGTCCAACACAAATTGAAGTAAAACAATTCATTACACATGCTTAGGGTTCACGGCAGTGGCAAAGTAATTATCATGCAATTTGATTTCAATCTAATTAAATCAACATTTAACATACAATTAATGCCACCAACACATCCAATTGCTAATTTTTCAAAAAATCACCATGAACACACATTAGGGTACATTCGGCCATATCTAAGGGATTGGAAATTTTTGATCTAATCAATTTTTCTCAATTCCAAAGATGTACAAATCCAATTCAACATCATATAAACATAATCCAACAACCAATTTGGGCAATTTCAAACTCCAAGCAAAAATCCCCAAATAAAGTCATGAACCCTAGATCTCACAAATTAAACTTAGGACGCTCTGATTCCATTGTTAGTGTTCCTAGAACATGCCATAAGATCTCTAAGTTCATTTGTGTGTGAATAAAGAAGAGGAGTTGCGGAAATACTCACAATGCTTGTTAGAGAAAATCAAATTTTTCATGGATGTAATGGAAGCTCCAAGCCTTCTAATTGAATTCCAAACTCTAGGATTGATTTCCTTATCACCTCATTTGTCTCCTTAAGTGCTAGCTTTAGAAGAATTTTACAATAAAATTCCATGGAGAGAGCTTGAAGTTTTCGGCCAAGGGAGATTTGGGAGAGAAGAGAGAGTTTTGTGTTTGCTATGAATAGTAACTTGCTTTCACTTCCAAAGTTGACCAAATTAATATATACTAAGTTTGTGTGTTGGAATTAGCTTGAGTGTTTTAAAAGCAATCTAAACTTTTCACTCAACCATTACCAAATTCCATCAAATGTCAAACATATTGATGTAAGTTGGTGGGCCCCATTTTAAATTCAAATTTAAGTCTGACAATCCAACACGCAACTTCGCTCGGGCCCGCGTTCATTTAATTCCGAATTAAACGACTTTGCCGTTGCGACTTAATTAAATCCAATTTAATTAAATAATTATGCCTTGTAAAATTATTATTAAAGTCGCTTACGAATTAATTCTAAATTAATTCGTTCGCTTGAATTAAAATTCAATTTTAATTCCGCGTTGAAATTTAATTTCAATTATTATATCTAATATATTATTTTAGCTCAATTAATTAAATAGTAAAATCTAATTTCACTATTAAATTCATTTTTTCGATTAATTCCAAATCAATTGCGTTCTCTCTTCTCGACGAATTTAACCTCAGATAAATTCTCGACGCAATTAATCCCAAATTAATTCTTTCTCTGTTAATTAATCCCAGATTAATTTTTGCCGTAATTAATCCCAGATTAATTTTCTCTCTCATAATTAATCCCAGATTAATTTTAATTCCGCGTTGAAATTTAATTTCAATTATTAATTTTCTCTCTCATCGGTGAATCTTTGGGAAACGACCCAAGAGATCCCTGGATATGTTGGCAATAAATACGGTCATCGGACTATCCAAACACGTGTGTACCCGGTACCACATTCTTACTTATTTACAAGACATGGTTGGCTTCTAGCAAAGCACCGTGCCTACCCAATTCTCCAGAAATATTTTTAAAGGAATATATAATCTATATCAGGCGTAGTATACAGTGTATTGCGTATTACGATCCAGTATCGGATGTCACATGCTAGGCCTGAGGTTGGAATTGTGTTTGCCCCGTACAAAGTATATATCAGATCACTAGCAACTAGTCTCTATAATCGGATAACCATGACCTAGTCATATTATCCCGATGACTGCAGTACTTAAGAGTATCAATTTTGTATCCATGTGTGATCATCATCTCCATATGACTGAAGTGATACTTCCATCTTGACATCACACCCAATACACTACGATTCTCAGTATACCCAGAAGAGGCGTACACAGAACCTGTTAAAGCCCCGGACGATCAAAACCAAAGCATACAGATTATCGCAAGTATTAGCGATGTAAGTCTCAAGTTAAGACAAAATACACCTACCCTGATTCGGATTCCCATAGACACATAGTCATACTACCAATGGGATTCCGAGGGGTCTATCCAGAGTGAAGATATTCCCGTACCATCGGTAAATAGAACCTCTTATCACACTTGCATAAGTATCCAATACTTAAATATATGAGAACTATGTTGTTACGCTTCCATAACGCGCACAAGTGCAATACTAGCCTATTCCGTATTATCGGTGTCCAGTCTCGATAATACTACGACTAGGGATATTTAATGATTAAACCTTTCGTGGATTAATATTGTCTCATAACTTATTAATCTGGTACTAATCATATGGACTTTTATCATTTATATATCCAGGTAATCAAATTACAAATGATAAAAGAGCAATTTCCTTTGTCACATGGTTAATTTTGTACAAGCACGCCATGTCCTTTACAAAATAGTGATGATATGAGTCATAATTTTCCTATGACAGATGCCTCTAGATCCTGGGTATTGGGCTAGGGGGACTGTGAGTACAACGCCCCTAGACCCGGATTTTTCAGAGACAGGTTGATGGCACTGATAGCACCACTGTTTACTGGCTTAGTGGCTTGGGGGACTGTGCGTACAACGCCCCAAGACCACGGGATTATTGTACAAAATGACAGTTGATTTTACATATGATTTTACATATAAATCTGTGAATGGTTTTCACAAAGGTTTTCGGACAGGAAATTCAGATTTGTAATTTATAAATTCAGAGATGGACTTTTTGGACTTGATTCTTTAAAAAGAATTATTTTATAAAGGAGTTCTCAAGAGAACTCATGACTTGGAGAATTCTAGAAAATGTTTCCTGAGCAGGAAAGATTGATTCTTGAGATGATTTTGGTTTTGGAACCATGGATTTTATAAAGTATATCAATTTCGTTTTCATTTTAAACTGTCCACACTCACTAGGTTGTTCAAACAACCTAACCCCCCCCCCCCCCAGTATTTTGTTTTGCAAGTATATTTGAAGGACGAGTTCAAGAGGATGAATACTGATGGCAGTCACTTGGATGTTGAGTCCATCAGGTTGTGTCCAGAAGGCAGTATCAGTCTTTGAGTGTGTCAAACAACAGATTGTAGTGTAAAGTTATTTTTGAGTGCATTGTATGGAAACTTTAGATGTATTTCTATGAATATTGTGTTGGGCATTGGACCATTTGCGTGAACTTATATTTGGGTTGAGTCTAACAGTATTGATTAGTCAGATTGGTTTGAGGCTCAGGGGATAGTACGGCCTATTCCCTGCCGGTAGCATCTCCCGGATTGGGGATGTTACAATAAATTATGCCTTATAATTCCTGCTTACGAATCACTGTAAATTATCTAATTAAGGAGAAAAAATTCATGTATCTAAGTGCTGCTTAGGGAATCAATTACTTGCACAATCAACATAGTTATATATTATTCTTAGTGAACAAACTAATCTTCTACATGCGTCTAAACGTCAAAATTAAAAATAAATCCTGCATTCTTAGGATTCCAATTTGAATTGCGATATGAATTTTTTTTCTGCTTTATTTGATTAATACGAATGAACATGAACTACTAAATATAATTAGGGACAAGAAAAATTGCTCAATTTAATCATAGGAATATCTTCAATGGTGTATGATAACAAAAGATTATTATTTTTCTGAGTGACAGATAGCACTGCAGAGTCATAAATTAATTAATTTGAGTGCAGTTTCTATTGTTAAGATCAGTACGGTACTTGGATATCCATCCTTCAATGATCTCTATTTCAGTTTTACGCTGCATCACCAGCCAATCTGGATCACTACTTTGATTTGCTCGAAGAATATCTAGGCAGTGTGACCCTGCAAAAATAAATAATTATTTTCTATCACTTACAAATCGATTTAATAGCCCTAACCCTTAGGATACAGCCTGGTTGATAAAAATAACACATTAAAAATGCAAAGTCCGATTTAGATTATGAAGATAAGAGATTAGAAATATATTTAAATTTATTCACCACAAACTTTTGAAAAATAAATCGTCTTGGTATGTTCAGAATATCAAAATATAATTAATTTCAGCATATTAAAGCCTCTATTAAATTTTAATCAAGATTTCGTTTAGAAATAATTGAGTTAAGCCGCATACCGTTGACCGTTGGAATGGCAACTACACTATCTGATATGTTCTCCAACACCCTACAATAGGATAATGTTATCATGTTAGTGATAATATATATATATATATATATATATATATATATATATATATATATATATATATATATCTAATATCTGCGAGACTATTTTAACACAAATTTTAAGTCATTAACCTCATACGTACATGTTGAAAGTCAAGACGAAAGTAGCATTTAATAATATATCAGTATCTTAAAAATCTGTATCAAAATTGAAAATAACCTAACCCATATATATAATACATAGAATAGAAAAGAAATTAAATTGTCGGTTACCCGCCACTACTGTAAGGATCCCTAAGTCCATTGGAGAAAATAATGTTGCTAGCAAATCTTTGAAGAATCAGTTTTATATCCTGCAATTTTTTTTTTCATTGATTAGAAATGTAATGAACATGCTGAAGGTAGAAGATGAAATTAAAAAAAAAAAATTAATTTCCTTGAGAAGAGTTGATATAAAAAGATAATTACATAGCCTCCATAATAAGTAGTGACCCAATGAGGCCTCGGAAAGACGCCATAGGATCTGTTGCAGCTATTACTGAAGCTGGTTAGATTGAAAGGATAAGGTTCGAACATTGTAGTATTGTCAATACCTATGGGAATCACCATCTCACTGCATCTCTGATGTTTAAACAAAACATATATCACTCATTCTATTTCTCATTAGTTAAAGTAATGACTAAAATGTGTATATATATAATAATAATAATATAATAATATATAAATTTACCTACCAAACAGTTATAACTAAGAGAAACTAAGAATGGATGAATGGGGCAAAAAACTGTTAATATGCTGATGGCTATCTTTTCTAAATACTGAATGACAATCATAATAATCCACCAATGAAATTTAATATTAAATTCATAATAATTGTTCTTAATGTCTTAAAAATACAAGTTAAAGAAAATTCTTGATAATAATTATATTGATGTGTTTTTGATATAACAAATAAAATAAAATTTAAATTTCACTTTGATATCTTAATACCTGTCAGAACTTAATGGATAATCTCAAACGATTATCTATCATACTCTAATGATTTTAAAATAATAAATACTTTTTTTATTATCAATTGACAATTTTGAATTAATGTATTGTGTACAACTATCTTGATTTATCGCAATATCTATTAATTTGAGATTTTAATTCATTTTCTGAATTACAAAAATTAATAGTCGGATATTTTATTACAATAATTAACACAATTCAAGTGTATTATAAACTTGTGGGTGTAATATATCCTTTTTATGAAACTTTAAAAATGTCTATGTATTTTTTATGAAACCTTTTTTATGTGTTCTTTAATTAAAAATGGGTGTACAATTATTTTTGGGGTCAAATGAGGTCCATTGTTAGTTTTAACTGGAAAACTAACATAATAGGGTGCATATCATTTTATCAAATTTTAGAAATACAAATTATTGTTTTCAAAACCAAGTGGTGCGTTTATCTTTTTTACAAAATTTTAAGAGTGTATATATATCTTTCTCTTAAAAAACTAATTAGCATTCTAAGTTTCTTATACGTTTAGTTGGGATATATAATATTCTTATTAAAGCTATCCTTATTAATAAAAGGAAAATGTTTAGTGAACAGAAACTCTTAATAAAAAGTGGATGAAGAGGACTTAATTATTGCTTTCCAAAATCTTATATGGTAATTACTAATTACCATCTTGAGTTTTTTTTTTTTGAAGGAAAAGGCTCTTTTTAAACTGAAATATAAAGTTTATATCAGATGATGTGATATTATTTCATAGGGAGGTGCATGTGATATTTAGTTATTGAAACTTATCATCAGTTAGTTTTCCAACCTCTTCATAGCTGGTAATTTTTTTTTTATTAATATTTCTACCGATCTCAACATTTGAGTTTCAATTGTTAAGTGGAAGTCTGGAACTCACCCATCGGATAATAAATTTTACTACTAGTCAATTCACTTATTAATTACTAGATCTATTTAGCCACTTCATGGGTGAATGTCACCTTAATCATGAAACTTCAATTGGGATTCAAATGTTAGGCAATGTTGTGGTGGATTTGTTTGTTTGTTATTTTGCTTTTGTTTTTTTTTATTTATTTTATTTATTTTTTTAGGAGAAGCTCAACGGATCAAGCTAGTATATAAAAATTATGTGTTTTTCTTTATTAATTTTTTATTTTTTAATTGTCTCAATTATGAATTTTTCTTTTTAGATTTTCTATGCCCTTTATTTTAAACAATATGCAAATCAAACAAACCGTTGAAATTTAAAGACCATGTTAATGAGCCATTATAGTTTTGGCATATGTAGTAAAAGATAAAAATAAACGACATCCTAGTACACAATTCTTGTTTGACTCAATGGTGGTTTATAATTGTTAGTATAGTTCATTCTTGTTTTGCTAATATAATTTAATAATAATAAAAATTTAATGTCCATTGTGAATGTATTCTTACCCATTTTATCAAAAATTTAAGTATTACCAAAAAAATATATTTTTTTAAGTTTTTTTTTTATTTTAATAGGTATTGTCTTTTTTAAAATATGGGATCTTTAATTTACATCAGAATTAGGAACCCCAACCGACCTCTTATGTGAGAAGTGGCCAGACCTCCCAAATGATGACTTGTAACAAGAATTGTGATATTAAATTACCTGCCATCTAAATCCCACAGTGGTTTCAGATTCATTAGTTGGTGGATTGACATAGCATGACAAATTTCCTTTGTAAGCAACGACACCAGCAAATATTTTGCTCACAATATCATCTCCAAAAGCTTCCCCATCAATTCCGCCACAGACCATGCTCACTGGATATTCTGGTGGCCGATTATATTGAGCTGCATAAGCATACATCAACCTCAAGTAGCCCTTGAGCTCATCTGCAACTTTCAAAGGCCTAATACAAGGGGTCCAAAAAATAAAAAAAAATTTATCAAATTTAATTTGTTTTAATAATCATATGATGCTAAGAAACCAAAAGGGTATAATAATAATAAGGAAAATGATGTTTTGTCTAAAGACATGTCAGAATAGGAAAAACAGCAGCTCATTGTTTGCTACAGTAACTGCTGCTTTGCTTGTTCCGACAAAGTATCAGCACTATAATAATATATTACTTGCAAGTTCTGAATTTATTGCTGAGGATTGAAAGACCATTAGGCTGAGAAGCAACTTCATCAATTTCTGACCATGAATTTAGTATGGTTTCATAGCATGTTTCACTAGCTTCCTGCAAATGCGGTTTCATAAGTAATTAAATATATAAAGGGCAAAAAATACAATATAAAATTTAAATTTTGATGTATTAATTACTCTAAAATCCTTTGTGACAACAGAATAATAAGCATTCTTTGGTGTGAGGTCGTCAAAATACAGGACTGGAGCAGATGAGGCCAAAGCTCCAAGGGCAACATGGGGATATTTTAGTCGAAACCAAGCAGCAAGCACTGGAAAAATCAGAAAACAAATCAACCATAAATAATTTTCATGTCATATTTTTCAAGGTAATATATTTGACATTTTAACATACAAAACTCTTTCGAAAAACACATTATATTAGACTAACAAGTAAGATTATAATAGTAAAAAAAATCTAATAACTGTATTTTCTATTATAATTTTAACGTCAGAGATGACCTAAATAATTAAAACCAGATTCATAGCCACTTACTTCCTCCATATGATCCTCCGATGACGATCAACGGAGAATACGTAGCATTATATTTTTGTTTTATATACAAGAGGATCTCTGCATAATCTGCTATAGCTTGTGCAGAGTTGAAATACCCCAGAGTGCTTGCATTTTTCAGGGCTTCTTCTCTTGATCCAAATGGAATCGATTTCCCATAGTATCGGTGCTGGAGCATAGATAAATTAACCATAAGAAACTAGTTTGCACGAAAAATGAAAACGGAAAACACACACCCGATACAAAAACGAAAAGCGTTATTTTGAAAAAAATAAATTAAAAAAAATTAGGACCAGAAACGTTGGGAAACATTAAATAAAAATACCTCAATGTATACGAGGAGAGCACTGAATCTGACGGCGTTATCAGTCAAGAAACCGATGACAGATGTAGCATTATCCAAGGGAGATTCAGCACCAAGATATGCAAAGATTGGTGCATTAGAATTAGGGCCACCCCAATACTTGAAATTGATAGTGTATCTTTGTTGAAATGTTGTGTAGCTTTCAGGCCTGTAGTTAAAATGATCAAGTGTTTGATTGTAATAAAATGTTTGGAAGTCCTCCGAATTAATATTTGCTGATAAAATTTCCGAGTTTTGTAAAATTGTTTCTCTGATCGGGCTAAGCCTTGGGATGTCAAAGCTAATTGTAGCAGTAACATAGAGTGAGGAAATTGTAAAGAAATATAGAAGCCATAATTGAAATGAAAATGTTGAAGACATGGCAATAAACTCAAAAGAGAGTATTTGTGCTTAAATTTTGAAAGCTGACACCAGGTGAACATCCTTTTATAATTTTGTTTTATTTTTTTTTTTTTTTTTAAAGAAAGATATTTCAGATTAATATAGTTGGTTTTATCATTGCATTTAATTGATACCAGGCATATCCTTTTATAACATAGAATGTATTCATGAATAAAGTATAAGGAAAAAGAGTATTGCCACGTCCTATTTTGCTTCCGTATTTTTAGAAATGATCATGTTGATGGTGTTTTTCGGGCACTATGTTATTTAAACAACACGACAGGGTTAAAGGGGTAACTCCATTGATCGAGACCGTTAAAGCCGACCCGACAACTTGACGGTAAGAGGCCGAGCACTTTATACTAAATGGCCGAGCACTTGAGATCGGATGACCGAGCATTATCAGATCGACAGCAGCATTCTCAGTTCAAATGGCTATCATGACCGACCTCATGAAGATTAAAGCCGACCCGACAACTTGACGGTAAGAGGCCGAGCACTTTATACTAAATGGCCGAGCACTTGAGATCGGATGACCGAGCATTATCAGATCGACAGCAGCATTCTCAGTTCAAATGGCTATCATGACCGACCTCATGAAGACCGAGCACATGACGAGGCGTGCTCAGGAAGATAAAACATCATATTCTTGCGGAAAAGGGATAAGTTGTCCTACTTTAATGGGGTAAAGTAATAACTTAATATCCTAATAGGATAAAGGAAGTAAATGTAGTTTTGATTAGGAATCCTTATGGGAAAAGGGAATAGTTTTGACTAGGAATCCTGATAGAAAAAGAGAGACCATCTCCAAATTGGGAATTCTTGTACAAATAGGAATCTGATTTCTTCACCATTATAAATAGGAGGGTAGAGTGAGTGTAGAAGAAGAAGTGGAAGGCAACATCTGAAAATCATCACAAGAGTGAGAGATTAGAGTCATAAAGTTCCAATTTGTAAGAGCAAAGGAGAGGCCTGAGAGGTGTATTTGAGTAATAAAAAGAGTACCACCCATTCTTGTCCGTGGACGTAGGTCGGATCCCAAAATCCACCGAACCACGTTAAATCACCTTGTCTGATTGGCGTATTTTCTGCTTTCCGCTAAGTTTGCTTTGTTTCCCGCATAACCAAACAATTCACAGTTGGAGGAGGATTGCCTCGGAGGTGATATCCCCGTATTACCCCGAGACCAAAATCCACCGTCAACAGATCATATAACAATATCTTTTAATTTTATATAATTGCCAAAGCTAAATTTGATTGTAAGTATATTTCTTTTATTTTTTTTTAGACGAATTGTAGGTAAATTGTTGATACTTAAGAGAAGAATATTTCACTGATTCTGAAATTTTTTTTTTTTTAAACAATAGATATAGAAAAATTTTGAGATTAATTTTATCAAAAACATTAAGATTTTGAATCAAATTTTATCAAACAAAAATGATTGAATTGTAAAATAGCCTTCCTTATATAATAAAGTATATTCCTAGCTCCCTAGCTAGGTTAACTCAAACAATGAAACGATATCATACATAAACAAGAAAACAAAGACACAAACAAAATACAAACTAAGAGACTATTAAAAAAGTTGAGAGAATGATGGTATGTAGGTTATTTTTACTTGTGTTATAATTATCTATGATATTATTTATTAGCTTAATTAATAATTTGATATAATAATTTTATTAAGCATGATCTTGAGCTTATAATAATCATGATTTTACTTCGTTCCTTGAAATTTCAAAGTTATATAAAAAATTCATCCTTTTACAAAAATCGTGTTAGACTCTATGGTTGTTTATTCTTTTTTAATTAATTCTTGTTTTGACTCTATGGTGGTTTGTTATTGTTAATATCATTTATTATTGTTTTGCTCCTAATAATTTAATAATAACAAAAATTTAACGTTATCTCTCAATTCTCATAAACCATAAAGATTATCTTGTCAATGTATCATTACCATTATTTTTACAATTTTTTTTCGTGAATTGAAATGTCATATAGAAAGTTCACATTAAAAAGGACATCAACTTTTTTTTTCTTTTTTTTTGAATCTAAAAGGACATCAACTTTGGAAGTTAATAATTATACAATTTTTTTTTAAATCACACCTTTTGACTTTTCTTTCTTCCGATTTGGTCGAGAAATGTGAAAAGCCAAGATGGACAGTTGCCGCTAGCCTCATGGATTTTAGCTTGCGATGTAGTTTTCAAGGTATCTATATCCAATATTTGAAATATAGGCGGTTAATTTTTTTAATTACTTATTAAATTTTTAATTTTTTATAATTGCCCAGTAAATCCTCATTGTCTTACAATAAATGATCATTGTTGTATTATATACAGTTACTGTTTAAACATTTGAAACCTAATGAGCAATTATGAAAAAAATTAAGGATTAAACGAACTTTACCCTTGAAAATAACAATACAAACAATTATTTTTTGAATATGTAATAATGTTGACACACTCATAAAGTGGTTATTTACTCTCAATTATTAAAGTGTCGAAATAATAAAATAACTTAATAAGTCCAAGGTCGATCCACATGAAATAAATTTAGTAAAATAAAATAACAATTCGAGTGAAATAAAAAGGCTGAATTGATTGAAGTGATGGACAATTTTTAAATTGGAATGCAACAAAAAATTAAAATATTTTGATATTTCAAATATAGAAAAATCTTATTTTTTTATAATATATAAATTATTAATATTATCCAGTTAATTTATTTACGAATTTATTATTTCAAAACATATAAAACCAACCATATAGGTGGTGACAATATTTGTCAATAATTATTCCATATTTAAATTACTCTCTCATATAATATGGGGTAAAGTATTAACTGTATCAACCAATATGAGATTTTACAACAGCGAATCAAGACATCCATAAATATAAGAGAAAATTAAAAATTAGTTTTCAGATTGTACAATTCATATATTATAATATAAGTAAGATTAATATATATTTCCATATCAAGAGTTTCACACTTCACTCTAACAGAATGTAATTAGGTACTCATGATTTGAATAAAAACATGCATAATATTATTAATAATAAAAGAATTACAACAAAATTTGAAAAATAAAATAAACAAGAGCTGGGACTCTATAAATTTTTAGAGAGAAAACTATAGAATCAGATTGAGGAATGAGGTGCAAAGTACCTCTAAAATTGCAATTGTTATGCAATTACATGTGAAAGAGGGTCGTGTTTGTCACAATCCACCGAAAGTTGATTGTGATAAATATGAATTATTATTTTTTCTACTTTTATTTTTTAAAATTACATGCAGCTGACATTGGATTCTTCATCAATTTTAATCTTGAAAATCTAAGAATTAGATAATCTTGAAAGAGTAACGTTGTAGATATTTGAGTCTTCTTTTATCTAAAATTGGAATTGCCTCCATCCGATATCAGAGTACAAGGTTATGGTCAAAATAAGAAAATTGCATAAAATTGGAATTTCTGAAATTATACACTATTAGAATGCCATTTCTAATTTATGACCTCCAAAATCTAAATATCACATCCATTTTTCTAGTTATGCATCCAAAATATTATTTCACCTACATAAAAATCACAATAAAAATATATAAAATATAAAAAGTTAATTATTATTTCACGATTATGCTAAATTAAGAGGATTAATGAAAGTACAAGTGTAAAATGATTAATTTTCTTTTTATTAAATGTATATTTTTTAGTGTTCATCACACCCCTCAATCACCTTATTACTAGTCCTTAGTAATTTAAGCGAAAACTAAAAAGATAAATTTTTATCAAAGTTAATAATTATTTTATTTCTTTTTAAATTATCAAATAAGTAAATTCTCTTATACATTTTACATTTATTTCACACATATAAAATAAAATGTCAATCAATTCATTATGCCCACAATATTTAGAGGTTTTGCTGAAAAGAGAAATAATAACAAAATTTTAACGTTATCTCTCATAAATCATAAAGATTATCTTGTGAATGTATCATTACCATTATTTTTACAATTTTTATTTCGTGAATTGAAATGTCATATAGAAAATTCACATTGAAAAGGGCATCAACTTTGAAAGTTTGTAATTATACAATTATTTTTTTTTTAATCACACTATTTGACTTTTCTTTCTGTTTCCAATTTGGTCCAAGAGAAATATGAAAAGCCAAGATGGACAGTTGCCTGCTAGCTTTATGGATTTTAACTTGCGATGTAGTTTTCAAGGTATCTATAATCCAATATCGGAAATATGGATGTTTAATTATTTTTTTTATAATTACTTATTAAATTTTTTATTTTTTTTATAATTGCCCAGTAAATCCTCATTGTCTTACAGTAAATGATCATTGTTGTATAATATATCGTTACTGTTAGAACATTCGGAACCAAATGAGTAATTATGAAAAAAATTAAGGATTAAAGGAACCTTATCCCTTGAAAATAAAAATACAAATAATTATTTTTTGAATATATAATAATGTTGGCACACTCATAAAGTGATTTTTTACTCAATTATAAGAGTGTCGAAATAATAAAATAACTCAGTAAGTCCGAGGTCGATTTACAAAGAATAGATTTAGTAAAATAAAATAATAATTCGAGTGAAATAATAAGGTTGAATTGATTGAGGTGATTGGCAATTTTTAAATTGAAATGTAATAATAAATTAAACACTTTGATATTTCAAATATATAAAAAAAAAAACTTACTTTTTATAATATATAAATTGTTAATATACCCAGTTAATTTATTTCAGGAATTAATTATGTCAAAACATATAAAACCAACCATATAAGTGGTGACAACATTTATCAATAATTAGTCCAAATTTAAATTACTCTCTCATATAATATGGGGTAAAGTATTAATTGTGCCAACCAATATGAGATTGTCTACAGAGAATCAAGACATCCACAAATATAATTGAAGATTAAATATTAGTTTTCAAATTACAATTCATATATTATAATATAAGTAAGATAAATCTATATTCTTATATTAACAGTTTCACACTTCACCCCATCAGAATATAATTAGGTACTAATGATTTGAATAAAACATGCATAATTTTATTAATAAAAAAATTACAACAAAATTTGAAAATAAACACATAAGAGCTGAGACTCCATAAATTTTCAGAGAAACAATTATGGAATTAAGGTGAAGAAATAAGGTGCATAGCACCTCTACAATTGTAATTATAGCAATTATTACAATTGCATATGAAGGAGGACTAAGTTTGTCACAATCCACCGAAAGTTGATTGTGATAAATATGAATTATATTTTTTTACTTTTATTTTTTAAAATTATATGTAGCATACGTTGCTTTCTTCATCAATTTCGATCTTGAAACCTTAAAATTAAAAAATCTTCTAAAGAGTAAGATTGTAGATATTTGAATCTTTTTTCATCTGAAATTGAAATTTTCATTATTTTTATAATTTTTTTTCGTGAAGTGAAATGTCATATAGACAATTCACATTAAAAAAGGACATCAACTTTGGAAGATAGTAATTATACAATTTTTGTTTTATTTTTTAAATAACACCATTTGAATTTTCTTTCTACTTCTTCTTTCTACCATTTTGTCCAAGAGAAATATGAAAAGCCAAGATGGACAGTTGCCTGCTAGCCTTATGGATTTTAGCTTGCGATGTAGTTTTCAAGGTATCTATAATCCAGTATCGTTACTGTTAGAACATTTGGAACCGAATGAGTAATTATGAAAAAAATTAAGGATTAAAGGAACCTTATCCCTTGAAAATAAAAATACAAATAATTATTTTTTGAATATATATAATGTTGACACACTCATAAAGTGATTTTTTACTCTATTATAAGAGTGTCGAAATAATAAAATAACTCAGTAAGTCCGAGGTCGATTTACAAAGAATAGATTTAGTAAAATAAAATAATAATTCGAGTGAAATAATAAGGTTGAATTGATTGAGGTGATTGGCAATTTTTAAATTGAAATGTAATAATAAATTAAACACTTTGATATTTCAAATATATAAAAAAAAAAAACTTACTTTTTATAATATATAAATTGTTAATATACCCAGTTAATTTATTTCAGAAATTAATTATGTCAAAACATATAAAACCAACCATATAAGTGGTGACAACATTTATCAATAATTAGTCCAAATTTAAATTACTCTCTCATATAATATGGGGTAAAGTATTAATTGTGCCAACCAATATGAGATTGTCTACAGAGAATCAAGACATCCACAAATATAATTGAAGATTAAATATTAGTTTTCAAATTACAATTCATATATTATAATATAAGTAAGATAAATCTATATTCTTATATTAAGAGTTTCACACTTCACCCCATCAGAATATAATTAGGTACTAATGATTTGAATAAAACATGCATAATTTTATTAATAAAAAAATTACAACAAAATTTGAAAATAAACACATAAGAGCTGAGACTCCATAAATTTTCAGAGAAACAATCATGGAATTAAGGTGAAGAAATAAGGTGCATAGCACCTCTACAATTGTAATTATAGCAATTATTACAATTGCATATGAAGGAGGACTAAGTTTGTCACAATCCACTGAAAGTTGATTGTGATAAATATGAATTTTTATTTTTACTTTTATTTTTTAAAATTATATGTAGCATACGTTGCTTTCTTCATCAATTTCGATCTTGAAACCTTAAAATTAAAAAATCTTCTAAAGAGTAAGATTGTAGATATTTGAATCTTTTTTCATCTGAAATTGAAATTTTCATTATTTTTATAATTTTTTTTCGTGAAGTGAAATGTCATATAGACAATTCACATTAAAAAAGGACATCAACTTTGGAAGATAGTAATTATACAATTTTTGTTTTATTTTTTAAATAACACCATTTGAATTTTCTTTCTACTTCCAATTTGGTCCAAGAGAAATATGAAAAGCCAAGATGGACAGTTGCCTGCTAGCCTTATGGATTTTAGCTTGCGATGTAGTTTTCAAGGTATCTATAATCCAATATTGGAAATATGGGTGTTTAATTTTTTTTTATAATTACTTATTAAATTTTTATTTTTTTATAATTGCCCAGTAAATCCTCATTGTCTTACAATAAATGATCATTGTTGTATTATATACCGTTACTGTTAGAACATTTGAAACCTCAATTATGAAAATAAAAATTAAGAATTAAAGGAACCTTATCACTTGAAAATAACAATATAAATAACTTTTTTTAATATATAATAATGTTAACACACTCATAAATTGGTTCTTTACTCTCAACTATGAAAGTGTTGAAATAGTAAAAGAACCCGGTTAGTGCGTGTAATATCCCGATTTTTTTTTGAAATAGTTCTGGAAGGTTTTTGAATTAAAGTTAAGGATTTGGAACTGGATGATATTCGAAAATAAGAGTTTATGTGTTGGAAAATAGATTGAGATTTTTTAGCGTGAAGCTTCGTCGCGTTGGAAAACACGTGGTTTCGATAACCAGTGAGTTGATTCTTGAATCCTTAGACTCGTTTTTCCAAGACAAACAATTTCTATGTTGATCATGTTTCGAAATTTACATCAATAGGGCTTCCAAAATACGAATTTTTAAGAAAACCCCATGGAAGAGACCCAGCTGCAATTTCGTGGGGATCATAATGTAAATTTCAAAAACCTTTCTATAAATACCATAAAGTTACAAGTAAATGCACAAAACGCATAGCTATCCAAACCTCTCCACTTGACCCCTCTCGTCCCTAAATTTTGTCCTTAGAACCCTGGTTGTACCGACGGCCTGCCGGCCATCTCCGACCGGCACAACGGCCAAGAGGGGTGCGTCAGCCACCCCTCTATCTTGTGGTGGCCAGCAGTAGACCCGGCCACGGTTCCGATTCGGAATCGAAACTGAACCGGAACCGTAAAGGACCGGTTTGGTTAGGGTTCGACCCCCAACCGAACCGGTTGGAACTGTAGGGTTCCAATAGGAACCCTACCCCAACGGCTACTAGTCGTTGGGGACGTTGGCTCCCTGTCCCCAAAACTGAAAAATGGCGAAGATGCCCCCGATTATTTTGAAGATTTGTTCGATAATGGATTTGCAACAACAAGTACAAGCGGAACGGAAGCTGAAGGATCAACTCATAATGATGATTGATAATTACAAAATTGTAAATTTCCAAAGGGGAAATATCTTAAAATTGTAATGGAATTACGTGAGTTTTGATTCCTCTCACCCTGGAGGATACGTAGGCAACTTAAATTTTTTAAAATTTAAGTTCAAGCTCTTTAATTTAATAATTTTATTTATTTATTAAATTAGTCTAAATTATTTTAAATTATTTTCGATTTTTTTATATAATTAAAAAAAGAAAATGTTCAAACCGGAACCGACTGGTTCGGTTTACGATTCTGGTTCCACACTTGTGGAACCAAGAACCGACCGATTTGGTTCGGTTCCGAACCGGAACCGAATCGCCGGTCAGGTCTAGTCGGCGGAGCCCTATATCATCGCCGATGGCGAGAAAGAGAGAGAAAGGACCACCATGAGCAGAAATGCTACCTTAAAGAGTAGGTATGTTGAAAAAAATGAAAAAAGGAAAAAGAAGAAAAAAATCGTACCATACTGAGCAAAGAAAGGAAAATGTATAGTACTTTTGAGATATCTAGGTTGGTTTGACCCATCGGATCTCAATTTCCGAGACGAAATCATTTCGTTGGCTTACTTAGGAGTCGAGTCGTGACCGAACCTTTACACACACACTGTGAGTCGGGCTTAGATGATTTATTCAAGAACTTGGATTTTAGTTGCATTGAGTACTTTGAAGGTTCTCTGATTTCATTGATAAGCATTATTTGATGACAATAATATGTGTAACTATTGGGACTATTTTATTTTGTTTGCTTATTTATTTTTTGCATGAATGCATGTGTATGAATGACGTTTGTGGATGTCGTCACTATAAGCCCTCACGAGACTATAACTCGTCCACTAGGGTCGCCTAGGGGTTTAAAGGCTTGTTGCATACGCTAAATGCAATCGTGATCCCTGCGAAAGTGGCCTAGTTAATTTTGTTAATTTTGTTTGTTTATTTTTATTTAGTCTTTTGCTCGGGACTAGCAAAATCTTAAGTTTGGGGGTGTTTAATAAGTGCTGTTTATACCCACTTATTCATGCATTCTTAGCTTACTATTTTGTTAGATTTCGTGTCATTTAATGTATTTTATAGTTTCTTTTATGTTTTATTTGTAGGAATCATTGGAACATGGATCTTGGAGAAATTATACGTATTTTGGACCCTACGGACGCATCAAAAGCACGCGGGAAGAGCGAAAAACGCAGAAAACAACATGTCAGAATTTATGCTTGGCGTCGCGACGCCACTCATAGGTGTCGCGGCGCCTTTTCAGCATCCATACAAAATACCGAGGATCAGGCGCCGCAACGCCAAATGTGGCGACGCGACGCTGCATAAAACTTCCTGAAACTTCAGAAAACATTATTTTACAAGCACAATGACTCCAGAATTTCCCTATAAATATAGAAGCTCATCCAAAACCCTAGAGGAAAAGGCTAATATACAATTAAAGAGTCTAAACACATATTTTAGAGAGATCCAAAGAGAAAGATTGAAGAGCGACAAGAGGAGACGAAGACGGTAACGTCCGAAGATGAAGGGATTCGATTCGAGTTTAATCTTCTAGTTTCTTTCTTTAAACTCTAATGATTTCTATTAGATTATTGACCTTATTTTCATTTTTATTATCTTTAGTCATGAACTAACTCTATAATTTTAGAGGATGATATAGTCAATGTTTGAACCTATGTATTGTTTGTCAATTTGAGTTTTATAAAGTTTTATTTCAGTTTATTTATATTATCTTGCGTTTAATGCTTCTTGTTTGTTGGCCACAAATTGAGATGGTAATGTTTAGAATTTATTGCTCGGGAGAGAGAGATTTTGAATAGGATCTGGAGAATATAACCTATGAATTTTATAGAGTTCGAGAGAATCTATAATTCCTTTGAAGTCGTTAACAAATAATCACAAGGCATAATAAATTGTTAATTATTAGATTTTTATATGGATATCGAAGTCGGTAATTAATAATCTTTTCACTATTGCTCGAGAGAGGGAGTTGAATACTTTAGGATTTTTGGCTTATAAACTCATAAATTGAATAATAGTTTATTGGCATAACAAATACATATGGGATAGCTAGGTGAAATCAGACTCTAGAATCTCTCTTATCTTGGTTTCTCCTCATTAAATTTTTTAATATCTTGTTTATTTAATTTTTAATCTTAATTTAGATGCTTTCTAAATAAAGTTAGGTTTACTAGTTATAGTACTTAGTGTGAGTTGAATACAATCTCTGTAGGTTCGACACTCTTTCACTTATCTTTACTAAAACTTGACACCGTACACTTGCGGTACGATAAAAAATATCGCAACAGTCTTAAACAGTGAATTGGATGTAGAGATCTACATAAAACAACCAAAATATTTCAACATTCCTAAACAATAATTTAAAGTGTGCAAACTTGTAAAATCCTTACACGGATCAAAACAAGCACCTAAACAATGGCATGAGAAATTTGACAAAAAAAATGTTGTCAAATGAATTCAAAATCAATGAGTGTGATGAGTGTATGTCACTAAATCAACTCAAAAATGATATTTCATTGTGTGTCTATGTAGACAATATGCTGATAATTGGGAATAATCATAAGATGATTCGGTCTACTAAGAAAGCTATGACTAGTAAATTTGATATGAAAGATTTAGGAGTGGCTGATGTGATTCTAGAAATTAAAATTACTAGAACATCATAGAGATATATATTATCTCAAGCTCATTATGTTGAGAAAATACTTGAAGAAAATACTTGATAAATATAGTAAATGAGATCTAAATGTAACTAGAACTCCGGTGAATCTAACTCTTCATCTGTCAAAGAATATTGATTCGAACGTATCGTAATTAGATTATTCGAGAATCATCGAAAGTTTGATGTATCTAACAAATTACACACGACCAGATATCACTCAAGTCGTAAGCAAGCTTAGTAGATATACGAGTAATCCATGACATAACTAATGGAAAGCCATAGTAAGAATTTTGAGGTATTTAAAAGAAACTTCAAAATATGGTCTGCATTACACGAGATATCATGTTGTTCTAGAGGGATACAACAATGCTAACTGGATATCTGATACAGTGGATTCCAAATCCACGAGTGGATTTAGTTTCACACTTGGTGGTGCAGCCGTGTCATGGAAATCCTCGAGGAAAATATGTATTGTCCGGTCTATTATGGAGTTTGAGTTTATAATATTAGACAAAGCAGCGGAAGAAGCGGAATGACTTCAAAATTTCCTAAAAGATATTACAAACTGGCCTAAATCGGTGCCAACTATAAACATATATTGTGATAGTCAATCGGCTATTGGGAAAGCCCAAAATATAATGTATAATGATAAGTCTCGATACATACGTCAAAGACACAATACCATAAGGTAACTACTCTCAAGTGTAATAATTTCAATAGATTTTACTTAGTTGAAGGAAAACCTAGCGGATCCACTAATTAAAGGTTTACCTAAAGGGCAAGTTGAAAAGTCATCGAGAGGAATGGGCTTGAAGCCTATAAATTAAGAATTGTCACCATGGAAACTCAACCTAACTGACTGAAGATCCCAAGATCTAGGTTCAAAGGGACAACTGAAACTTTGTGCAATTCAAAAAAAATATTTTAGAGTTCTATAATCTTTCCCAATCCTATAATGACGTAGATTATTGTCTGTTAAGATTAGGATAAGCGAAGATTTTTAATGATCACTATATTCGAAGAAAAGTTCAAATAGGGGTAAAGACATATTAGTTTTTATAGTAGATCATTTATTTCAAGTAATAAGTGAGGCTGCTTTCATGAGAATTTTAAAGGTTGGATTCCCTAAAGTGTTTGATGAATACAGTACTGATGTTCATGGCCGAATTGAATACAATCGTAGAACGAGAAATGGTCGAAGTGAAGCTGTGTGATGGCTATTGTCTTGGTTTACACCAACGTCATAATAGTTCAAGATTATAGGTCACTGGTTTGCCAAGTAAATCCGATAGTCATTCACTATGAAAGGTTCAAGGCGAAAACTACATTTTCCGATGCAGTTTTATTTCAAGTAAACTCCCTTAAGTGTATGCATTGATATTTAGAAAATTATGGGAGATTATAGGAAATTTTCTAAATAAATATGTATATTTATAGGGTGTCTCATTAGTTGACATGTCCCTTGATATGTGTCCTTTGGAAAAAACACAAATTGAAGAGATATGTCCTTAAAGTGAATAGATATAACCCTTTAAAATGAAAGGGTATATTGGACGGTCATAATCTTTTAAAGGATTGCAACCTTAAACTAAAGGTATCCTTACAAAGACAACCCTTCATGTCGATAAATAAAAGCTCATTAAGTCTTCATTTGGAACTCACTCAATTAATTGCATTCAAAATTAGACATATTAGAGAAGTAAGAGTCAGAATTAGAGAGAGTTTCCACCATTTCAAGTTCAAGTTCTTGATCAAAATGAGTGCCCCTTAATCAAGAAACAATCAAGTATCCTACGAGAACGTTAGCTACAAGATAACAGAATTTTTTCGACTTAGTTTTAAGTTTTCATTTTCAACTTTTTCCAGTTTTTTTCTAAGTGTTTATGTTTAATTTATGACATGCATGTTTAATAATTGTTAATTTTGATTGAATAATATATGTCCAAAAATGATAAATAACGTATCCCGCCCAACAGTTTATACTATGTGTCCACCTCATTATCTTAAAAATATAATTTATACTATTTGTATTAAGTTTATTTTCAAAATTCAAATCCTAAGTTTTACATTTTAAGCATGTTAATATTATCAATAATACTAGATTTTTTGTCTTAGGAGACTTTATCGAATAGTTTTCAAATAGTTTTTTTAATTATTTTCAAATAATTTTTAGATTGACAATATAAATTTAAATTATAAAGAAAGCATGGGACAAAAAAAAAAAAAACAATTTGATTTTGGGCTTTGCCACCCCCAACTTTTTGAAATATAATGCTAGACATCTATTTTTTTTTTTTTTTTTACAAAATATGTATGTCAATGTCAGTATGCATGTGATGTGTTTTTCATGCAAAATTTTTTATTAATTATTGGGGGAGGTTATTTACATTCCAAAAAAAAAAAAAATTAACAATATTACTTTGTACATTTATATGATAAATTTAAAATTTTCACTTTTACTTTTATACACTCTTTAATATGCAAAAAAAAACCTTCAATTAAAATATTTAAATTAACTTAACTTTTTTTACTCTATATACTCTTTGAAATATTCAATACACTAAAAAAATTAACTTTTTTTTAACTAAAATCTATTTGATTAGAATAAAAAAATATCTAGAATTTTATAAAAAAAATTTCCAAATCTCATTCTACACGTGACCAATATCAGGAGCAAAAGTTAAAGTTATTGTAAAGAAAAATACAGCAAGACAATCATATGTCAGTTCTCATTAGTAAAAATAAAACAGTACAACATAATATAAGAAAATATCTGGAGATTTCTCTCAAACTATAATATAACAGAAAAATAAAAAAATAAAAAAATAAAAAAAAATAAAAAAAAATCTTCTTCAAATAACAGTTAAAATAAAATTATTTATCATATCCTAATGTAGACGGAGACTCAATGCCGAAAATCTGAATTTGCTTCTTGAAAGATAGATGAAAGTGGGAACAAGGTATTTGATTCTGGTAAAGAACCTACTAACTGTCCTTGTCTTTTTCATCAATTTTAATATTGATATTTGTATAACAAGTCTTGAATCTTTTTTAATTCCTTGGGAATATTTTAGTAAGGATGAAAGTGTGTGCCTAATGATAGTGGAGAGAAATATTATATTTTTACCTATTATAAGTTGTCCTAATAATAATTAACATAATGATTATTTAAGTAATAAATAAATTTGTTAAAACAATAATTCTGGAGAGATTTTTTTATGACATTCTTGTTTCAAACAGTTGTACATTATAATTTATCTTCAAAATGTACAACTGTTTAAGCAAGAATATCACACAAAATTATCCTCCTAGAAATATCCTTATTGTGGGAACACAGGAATCTGGGCGACGCATGTTGTCCCGGGCTCGCGGCCCGGTTGGGAGTACGGAATAGCCACGAGGGACTAAACCGGAGAATAATGGAGTCGCCACCCGGTGTGAACCGGGAAAATGAGATTTAAGGCCGCACTCACCCCTCGCAAGGGAAGACCTCAAATCGTTGGGTTCGAAATGGTCCCTTACTTATGTCACTTATAATGAAAGGATTTATGTAATAATTTAATCAAGCTTAAGTAACACTTATTTCCAAGAGTATCATGCTTCTAAATTCACATGTATAAAATAAAACTTACACCTAAATTTACATACATTTCACATCTAAGATTGCATGCTTGAAAATACATCAAAGTAGCAACGAACATACAACTTCATTGGCATATCATGATCACGAAAACACAAGCATACATACTAACCATACAAGCATACATGTGAGCACTTTTCCAAGTGGTACGTGAAATTGTATCCCAAGTACAGACCGCACTACCGTCCATTCGGAATCGGCTACGGAATTTATGTCTGGGTTTCCATCCGATATACCACAAGAAATAATACTCAAAAGTCATCATGACACAAGTATATGAACGATAATACGTTAAACTAAGACTATGGTAAATGATGCAACCAATGAAATAAACATGTTTTTCATTATGATGTGCACAAAGATAAGAATGACTATATGGGGTTCCATAAGAAAAATCACCTAAGAAATAATTATACGTGGCATGTGGTGAAAGTGTCTCAGTTCAGTGGTGCGCGTTCGCGTAGCGTTTGATAACGCGTTCGAACGGTAAACAGAAGTTCGCGTTCGTGTAGCGTTCGAGAACGCGTTCGAACGGAACCAGACCTGATGCATGATAAGACTAAGAAAGTGTGTGTGCGTTCACGTAGCGTTCGAGAACGCGTTCGAACGGTAAACAGAAGGTTCGCGTTCGTATAGCGTTCGAGAACGCGTTCGAACGGAACCAAACCTGATGCATTATGAGACTAAGAAAGTGTGTGTGCGTTCGCGTAGCGTTCGAGAACGCGTTCGAACGGTAAACAGAAGGTTCGCGTTCGTGTAGCGTCCGAGAACGCGTTCGAACGGAACCAGACCTGATGCATGCAGCACAAAGAATAAAGATGACAATGTCAAGCTCAGTATGTCCGATCAAACGTATCTTGCATTCAACCGAACACACATCAACCGGCGCGGCAAAGCATCGTGGTAAAGGGCTTTAACCCCTCCCCATAGGGGATCTCACATCGCACTTACTAAGCTCATGCGCTCGATTGAATCATGCATACAAAAAATTAAAAGCAATAATATTAAACGTAGTATGCCCGATTGAACGTATCTTGCATTCAACCGAACACACATCAACCAGCGAGGCAAAGCATCGTGGTAAATGATTTTAACCCCTCTAATTAGGGGACCTTTCATCGCACTTACTAAGCCCATGCACTCGATTGCATCATGCATACGAAAAGAAAGACAATCATATCAAACTTAGTATGCCCGATTGAACATATCCGGCATTCAACCGAACACACATCAATCGGTGCGGCAAAGCATCGTGGTGAAGGATTTTAACCCCTCCAATTAGGGGACCTTTCATCGCACTTACTAAGCTCATGCACTCGATTGTATCATACATAAATAAGCAACATGCAGAATTCAAGTAGCGAAAAATAGATAAATCAATCCAACATGAAACAAAAGAATGTGTCGTTTACTCAAGTGGTACGTGGAGTTGTATCCAAGTACAGACCGCACTACCGTCCATTCGGATTCGGCTACGGAATTTACGTCTGGGTTTCCATCCTATATACCACAAGAGATGACACTCTTCCATTCATCCAATACCCACAACACACATCATACACAAACAATATTCAACAAATAATTAAAATACAGTCAAAATAAATAACAAGAATCAAATGAAGATGAGTGTGGGAAGTACCCTCAGGTCTAACCTTTTAAGCCGTCTCTCGGACTCGCGTTTCACGCAGATCGGAAGGGGTAAAGCTCCGCAACTTTTCTGGTTCACTGGTTTGCCTTTTCCTTCGTTGTTCGGCCACTCAAGCTACTGTTTCGACTCCATTTTGCTGCTGTTTCCTTGTGATTTCGCTGCCGTTTCCTCTGTATTTCTGCTTACTGTTTTAGTGGATTGTTTCGAGTATTTTTCGTGGTTCTTTTAGTGTGGTTTTGTGTGGTTATTTCCAGGATTATGAGTGTAGTTTATGTTGCTGTTTCAAGGGATTTTTGGGACTGTTTTGGGGTATTTTTGCTGCTGTTTTAAGGTGATTTCGAGCTACTGTATGGAGGTGTGATTTTCGGTGATTAGGGGAAGGAGAGGTTTAGAAGCGTGCTGTTTTCGGTTATGGAGTGGAGGAGATGAGGGGAATGGTTGTGTTCTTCTTGTTGCTATTACCGTGAGTGGCTAAAGCTCTTTGTGTTGTGATTTTTCTGTGAGTTATCTGTATGAGCTAGAGAGTTGGATGTCTTGGGCGTGGGCTAGAGAGATTCGAGAGGAGGGATGGCTAGGTTAGGGGTTGTTTATATAGAGAAGGGCTAGGGCTTCACCTTGTCTCACAAGGAATGGATTTTGGCATTAAAGAGGGATATGATTTGGTGTTGAGCAAGGAAAGTCAAAGATTGAGGGGGGACAAAACTTGGCTAGATTATGAAGTCAATATCTTTAATTTGTTATGATTGATTTTAATTAGGCATGACATCTTTTTAATTTAGTATGTGATTTGTTTAGTTAGGAAGTTAATATATTTGATTTATCTTTATTAGGTATGATTATGTTTTATGTTTTATTTAATTGGTAAATGGTTTAAATATTTTATTTAATATTTAATGTTTAATTTAATTAAATTGGGATGTGTTTTATGGGCTTTGGGGGGCTAATTGGGCTGGGGTGCGAGGCTAACAGCAAAACCAGAAACACCGACGCCGTTCGAACGCCAATTCGAACGTGGCACGAACGTCCGCAATCTGCCTGGAGTTCGAACGAAGTAACGAACGCAGCACTAACGAAAACAGTGAACTTGTGGAATGAACTTGATGACGTATTTATTCTGAATTTTCCCTTCCGACCTCCGTTTCCCGCAATATCCTTAGCTAAAAAGGTAGTGCCTCCAACTGAGACTCGTCATCGGGTTTCACATGTGAAAATGCAATGCCTACACTTATTAAAAAATGTGTCGAGAAAATTTTCGAGTACAAATAACCACACCCACAATGAGCACGTCATATTACTTGGGATCCACCTTTTGGGATAAATTTAAAATGTTTAGCATAACTCTCATGTTATATTGTGTTTAGCATAACTTCGATGAATATGACTCTTCATCTGTCAAAGAATGTTGGTTCGAGCGTATCGTAATTAGAGTATTCAAGAATCATCGAAAGTCTGATATATCTAACAAATTAAACACGACCAGATATCGCTCAAGCCGTAAACATGCTTAATAGATATACGAGTAATCCAAGACATAACTACTGAAAAGTCATAGTAAGAATTTTGTGGTATCTAAAAGAAACTTCAAAATATGATCTGCATTATACGAGATATCATGTTGTTCTAGAGGGATACAGCGATGCTAACTGGATATCTGATACAGTGGATTCCAAATCCATGGTGGTGCAGTCGTGTCATGGAAATCCTCGAGGCAAATATGTATTGTCCGGTCTATTATGGAGTCTGAGTTCATAGCATTAGACAAAGCAGCAGAAGAAACAGAATGGCTTCAAAATTTCCTAAAAAATATTCCAAACTGGCCTAAACCGGTGCCAGCTATAAACATACATTGTGATAGTCAGTCGGCTATTGTGAGAGCCCAAAATATAATGTATAATGATAAGTCTCGATACATACGTCGAAGACACAATACCATAAGGTAACTACTCTCAAGTGTCATAATTTCAATAGATTTTGCCAAGTCGAAGAAAAACCTAGCGGATCCACTAACTAAAGGTTTACCTATAGAGCAAGTTGAGAAGTCATCGAGAGGAATGGGCTTGAAGCCTATAAATTAAGAATTGTCACCGTGGAAACCCAACCTAATTGACTAGAGACCCCAAGATTTAGGTTCAAATGAGACAATTGAAACTTTGTGCAATTCAAAACAAGCACTGTAGAGTTCTATAATCTTTCTCAATCCTATAATGACGTAAAGTATTATCTGTCAAGGTTAGGATAATCGAAGGCTTTTAATGATCACTATATTCAGAGAAGAGTTCAAATGGGGGTAAAGATAAATTACCTTTTATAGTAAATCACTTATTTCAAATAAGAAGTGAGGCCGCTTCCTTGAGAATTCTAAAGGCTGGATTCCCTAAAGTACTTGATGAAGTCATGACTGATATTCATGGTCGAATTGAACACAACCGTAGAACAGGAAATGGTCGAAGTGAAGTTGTATGGTGGCTATTATCTTGGTTTACACCAACGTCGGAACAGTTCAAGGCTATAGGTCACTGGTTTGCCAAGTAAATTCAATAGTCATTCACTAGGAAAGGTTCAAGGCGAAAACTACTTATTCCGATGCAGTTTTATTTCAAGTAAACTCTCTTAAGTATCTACATTGATATTTAGAAAATTATAGGGGATTATAGGAAATTTTCTAAATAAACATGTATATTTATAGGGTGTCTCATTGGAAGACATGTTCATTGATATATGTCCTTTGGGAAAGACAAAAATTAAAGGGATATGTCATTAAAGTGAATAGATATAACCCTTTAAAATTGGAGGGTCATAATCTTTTAAATGATCACCTTAAACTAAATGTATCTTTGCAATCCTTAAGTATTCATTTGGAACTCACTCAATTAATTGCATTCAAAGTTAAACATATTAGAGAAGTAAAAGTTTAAGAATTAGAGAGAGTTTCCAGCATTTTGCAAGTTCAAGTTCTTGATCAAAATGAGTGTCCCTTAATCAAGAAGCAATCAAGTATCATGGAGAACGTTAATTACAAGAGATTCGTAAGTACACCGAGACGGGGCTAATAAGTTTTTTTCAACTTGGTTTTAAGTTTTCATCTTCAGCTTTTTCCATGTTGTTTTCCAAGGGTTTATATTTAATTTATGACATGCATGTTTAATAGTTGTTAATTTTGATTGAATAATGCAGGTTTAAAAATGATAAATAACATATCCCGCCCAACAGTTTATACTATGTGTCCACCTCATTATCTTAAAAATATAATTTATATTATTTGTATAAGTTTATTTTCAAAATTCAAATCCTAAGTTTTTACATTTTAAGCATGTTAATGTTATCAATAATACTAGATATTTTGTCTTCGGAGATTTGATCGGGTAGTTTTCAAATAATTTTTAGATTGACAATCCAAATTTAAATTATAAAGAAAGCATGGGACTAAAAAAACAATTTGATTTTGGGCTTTGCCACTCCAACTTTTTGAAATATAATGCTAGACATCTATTTTATTTTTTTTTTACAAAATATGTATGTCAATGTCAGTATGCATGTGATGTGTTTTTCAGGCACAATTTTTAATTAATTATTTGGTGAGACTATTTACGCTCTAAAAAAAATTGAACACTATTACTTTGTACATTCATATGATAAATTTAAAATTTTCACTTTAACTTTTATACTCTTAATATACCAAAAAAAAAAAACCTCAATTAAAATATTTAAATTAACTTAACTTTTTTTACTCTATACTCTTTGAAATATTCAATACACTAAAAAAAATTAACTTAAAAGCACTTTTTTTTAACTAAAATCTATTTGATTAGAATAAAAAAAAATACCTACAATTTTATAAAATTTCTTTCCAAATCTATTCTACACGTGACCAACATCAGGAACAAAAGTTAATGTTATTGTAAAGGAAAATGCAGCAAGACAATCATAGTCAGTTATATGTTCTCATTAGTAAAAATAAAATAGTACAACATAATACAAGAAAATATCTGGAGATTTCTCTCAGATTGTAATATAACAGAAAAATATTAATAAAACTTCTTCAAATAATAGTTAAAATAAAATTAATTATTAAGCATATCCTACTGTAGACTGAGACTCAATGTTAAAAATCTGAGTTTGCTTCTTGAAAGTTAGATGAAAGTGGCAACAAGGTATTTGATTCTGGTAAAAAACCTAACTTTCCTTATCTTTTCATCAATTTTAATATTGATAATTGTATAATAAGTGTTGAAAGTATTTTAATAATTCTTTTTTAATTCCTTAGGAATATTTTAGTAATGATGAAAGTGTGTGCCTAATGATAGTGGAGAGAAATATTATATGTTTACCTATTATAAGTTGTCCTAATAGTAATTAACATAATGAATATTTAAGTAATAAATAAATTTATTAAAACAATAATTCTAGAGAGAGATTTTTTATGACATTCTTACTTCAAACAGTTATACATTCTAATTTCTCTTCAAAATATACAACTCCTTAAGCAAAAATGTCACAAAAAATTATCCTCCTAGAAATATCCTTATTAAAAAATGTGTCAAAAGAAAGAGTACAAATAACCACACCCACTACCAGCTGGCTTGGAAAGATAAATTTGTTGATGTACCTAGTAGTTCGGAACATAAGGATGCTTTTTGGAAATTTATCTGGGGTAGTCTGCTTCCTGAAAAAATTAAACCGTTCTTATGGAGAGTGGCGGTTGATTTACTTCTTACGGCTGAAAATCTGTGGTTCAAGAGGGTGGTGAAAGATCTGTGATGCCTCAGATGTGGAGCCTCTACCGAGACTCTTTTTCACGCTATCTTTCAGTGTAAGCTTGCGCGGAGAGTTTGGAAGCTGTCTCATGTTTTCGCTGGGGGCATAGTTGATAAAAAGATAGGGTTTTTGGAGATGATGGCTGAGCTAGCAAAATCGTTGGAGGCGGAAGGTTTGGAATTGTTCAGGGCGATTTGTTGGATTGTGTGGCAAGCGCGAGATAACCAAATCTTTGAAGGGCTTGTTGAAGACCCTTCCAGGTCAATTGCAAAAGCCCAAGCGATGGTGGATTCTATACAGCTCCTATCTATCTCCAGAGTGGCATCCTCACCCAAGCAAGCCAGGGACGTAGTTCGCACTTGGAAAGCTCCTCCAGAGGGTTGGATTAAAATGAACAACGATGCGGCAGTAGAGGCGTGTAAGTGTAAAGCAGGTCTGGGGTGGTTTTTAGAAATTCTGAGGGTGAGATATTATGTGCAGCGGTTAAAAGCGTAGGCTTTAATGGGGATGTTCGGGTAGCCGAAGCTGAAGCAATTAAGTTTGGTCTCCAAGTTGTGGTAGAAATGAAAGTTCGTCATTTAATTGTGGAAGTCATTTAATTGTGGAAACGGACTGTATCCAGGTAGTAGAGATGATCTCTAACAAGAAGGGCACGATTTCAGAGATTTTGTGGATTATTGAAGATATTGTTGAGAAGTTAGGCTGTTTTGATAGTTTTGTTGTGGGCCACGCCTCTCGTCTTTGTAATCTTATTGCCCACGCTCTTGCTAAATTGGCAATTAGCGAAATTCACCCTGTTATTTGGAAATATAGCTTTCCTTCAAACATTTGATGTATTCTCACCTCGTTAAGTAAGCAATGAATTTATGTTTTCCTTTCCAAAAAAAAATAACCACCCACAATGAACACGTCATATTACTTGGGATCCACTTTTTGGGATAAATTTAAAATGTTTAGCATAACTCTCATGTTATATTGTGTTTTTTTTTTTAAATTGTGATTTTCGCTTAGGATTAGGCTCTTGATTTGAGTTTTTAATTGATAAAATACAAGTTGGGGTGATTAATAGTTAATAAGATAAAAATAACAAAAGAATTGAACTTAACCACGTGTGGATTATATTATACAAGTGCTGAATCCATTCAAAGCTCAGCTCATACAAAGTTCAAATTAGGAATGTTTCTATATATTTTTTTTCAATAATTAATCCCAAAAAATATAAAATAAAATAAAACAAAGAAACTAAATTCATAAAAATGATTAATGACCTGCTTCTTCACAAAACTATCAATGCCTTTCATTAAATTTGATATAAATTATATGGTACAGGAATTAACAACAAATGGGCGCACAACAGGGGGAAAAATTGATATATCACGGCACACAGGGCATATGCAACTCAAGACAAGAAAAATAATAACAAAGCGGAGGGAAAATTAAAAGGGATAAACCAAACTCACCCAGATCCGCAGGTTAATGCAAGCACTGGCACACATCAACTAGCAGCAGTAGTACATAAGATGCAACGCAAACGAGGGGAACCTGATTGTGTTTCGTCCTCGTCTTCTTCTTCTTCATCTTCAAAGCCATTATCATATTCATATTCTGATGTTGGTTCCCGATGAGTGGCTCCGGCCCCTTTCTTATCACTAACTGTTTGCATGGAATCCGTAAGACAATTCATGTGATATGCATGACAGCAAAAGAACAAAATGACCGACTCATTTTGTATCGAGAAAGGATCGAAACACACGCAACATCTTGCACCACCCCTAGTTTTTGACTTGACCTCCATGGATCTAACAGTAAGCACTTTTTCAGTCGCCTGAGAAGCCCTACCGCCATCTCTTTTAGCTCGTGCATCATCTTCTTCATTGGTCAAGCAAACTGCTCTCGTTGCCTCTTTGTAGTATTTAACCAAGAGATTCACAATATCAGCCTGTATTTGATAATAGACCAAATGAGAAATCATAGCGCATGGGTTGGATCAAATACTAAAACTGTCAATCAGAATACCTTCAGAATGTCATTGCACCCATGTCTAAGAGATGTCTCGGTCCTGTAATCAGTTATAATTTTCACTAGGCGGTCTCTGAGCCTGAAATACACACCCCACACAACAATTATATGAATCAGCCAGAACAATACTAATTTTGTCAGTATTATTCTATAGCATCACCTGGACTAGAAAACTACAATTCCAAACATAAAAGAGGAATATACAAGAGAACTGCCCAAAAAAAAAAATAAATAAATAAAATAAAATACATCACTTTAGTCATACTAACCGAGGAATCTCTAAGCCATTGGGCACCATATTTACAATATATAGAGGATCGAGATTGCCTACTGTGTGCTCCAACAACACACCAACCTGCCAGTCGATGGAAGCAAGCTTAGGAAGACTTAGAAAACAACTTATGCAATTGCATCAAACTGCTAAAGATTGGCAACAATACTGTCATTTAGTAAAGTATTTGATATATACCATTTCAGGATTGTTAAGGCATTGCTTAATCAATTCTTCCCAAAGGTCATCATCATGCTGCATGTTTACAAATTCTACAGCCTGCAAACAACCAGAAAAAAATTGTCACCACCACCGATCATCTAAGTTAAAACGCAAAGCACCTCAATCAACAAACTACTACCTCTTCTATGTCCCCTAGTTTATTAATGATGACAGCTAGGGCTTGTTTTGTATTCCCCATTCTTCCAAGAATGAACACCTGCTCCCGTAAAAGATCTCTTTTGATGCAAATTTCATATGCCTGAGATATTATTTTAATAGATTAATTTATTGAAGAAAGAAATTTAACAAATCAAAATTTCATTGAGCATTTCAAACCTTCTCGAGTGTGTAGTGCTGGCTACTACGAAGAAAAGGAAGTAGCATCTTTGGATCATAGTCGGCATAAAGCTCTACCTGTCAAAATGGAAGTGGAATCGTCAGATAGTACACAGCTCACAAACACACATATTGAGCCTGTAATATCACATTCTTCATACAATAGACATACATTCTATACTATAGGCATCCTCGTATTCAAAATTCTCCTATACAGCTTATAATAAAGTTATACAAAATTTCATATATGTGCGTTACAAACCAAATAAAAAGTTGAAACATTTATCTGACCATAAGAGTTATTAGAACCCATCAAGGAGTCCAGAGTATCCCTTATAGTGTAGTTTAATCAAACAGAATCCCTTTTCATTGAAAATTCCCCACCTGAATTCCCATAACCTCATAAAGGAATTCCATAACCATTTTGATCTATGTGCAAGAGCATATATATCAAGAGCATTTGTACATACACCTCACTTCAATATTGTCCCTGGCTAGATGGTAGATAGTTGGATCCTCCAACTCCACCCCACCCCCTTCCCCCTCCCCAAAAACACACATAAACCAAAAAGAAAAAAAAAATTATTTTAAGAAAGTTTATTGCGAAAATATTTTCTGAAGATGCAATGAGTACCCATAATAACCATTAAAAGGTTCTTTAGTACCTGCATATCATGAAAATCTTTTCCTGCATGCGGATTTACTTCAAATAATGAATGCAGGTATAAATGCAAGAAATATCTTGAATCACACTTGTTGCTTGTATCCAGAAGCTGCGAGACAACTTCAGATGGAGTAATCAAGTCCTTGTTCTGGATCAACAAAGGGACTGCACGCTTGCAATCTAAGAGCATCAATTGCACAACCTGCACTCAAAGAAAACAAATGAGTCAGGTGATTGTGACAAGATGAGAGAAACTCATCAAAATGCATTGCAAGGTCCACATATAAGATCATGAATGGTGGTTTTGGAATTCCAAAGGTTGATCCTTTCAGTCATTGATTGATCTTTTTTGCAACAGATGTACGAACATCTATCCACCGATGGTTATGAAAACAAAACTCACAAGAAGCCAGTAACAAAATGAACCATTTCAAATTCTATTGCATCACTATACCTTTTCGCGGATGGCATCTTCCAAGTTATGTTTTTCGATGAAGTCAAATATATCTGGCTTCATAAGCTGAAATATTACAAGCACCCAAAATTAACAGAGCAGAAGCAAAAAAATGTCAAAAAGTGCAAAACAAATGAAACATGTTTTATACTTGAATAAACTTAAATCCCAAAGTAATAATTCCATTGATGACTGCATTCAAGCATAAATCTGCTTGAAGTGCTTTATAAAACTTACATCAGCATAAAGTGAAAACGCTTTCTCATATTGCCCATTTATCACATATAACTCTGCTAGTGCCTGATAAAAACCAGGACGTTGGGTTTAGAAACACATGGCAATGGACAGGTTCACATTACCAACATTATCTGTAAGTTTATACCTACACAGACTTCTAAACTAACCTCTTTGAGTGCATCAGTCATGGCTGAAGTATTTAGCTGAGGTTCTATGGCAGATATAACAGGCAATGAAGAGTAAATCACCGGAGGCCATGATTTAACAGTTGACAAAAGATCCTTATGGAATGATGGATTTGTTGCCAGTGCTACCAGAGCAACCTGTGCATAGGAAAGAGAAAGATCTGACACATGAGAAGTAAGAAGAAGGGATTGCATATATCTTCATGCAATTTTTATACGAACCTCATAAGCAGTATCCCTTAATCTTGGGTTTTCTGTTGGCATGTATGGAACCAATACCGGAAGTTGACGGAGATGAGCAAAATGGAAAGCCCATCTGCAAAGCAGACCACAAAAAGAATTAGCAAGGAATCTATAGAAAATTTCTGTAATAAATGTCCACTACCTCTCCCAAGCTGATGCTGATCCTCTTAATAATTTGGGACACAGGGATGCAGCTTCAGCATATTTCCTTTCAACAATCAAATGATCAAGATATCTAGATCCCACCTATGCATATAGCAAACATAATTTAACAAAGCACGCCATGAATTTGCAGCATAAAAATTTATAAAGAAAATTATTACTTTATTAGGCCAACAATCCAATCAAACAGGATAAGTTTCTCAACCATATTTAGAAAAAACAAGAAATCTCAAGCAACCGCAGCAAGCACACAGAGTAACAGAGAAAAAACTATTTACTGAAACAGGAGGTTTCCAAATCAGATTACAAAAGGCCGTGGATATAATTCGGCAGGGGGAATCACAGAACATTTAATTTTCCGGGGTCTGTTTTTCTGTTTTGTGCATGAGAACGAGAGATAACGTTTTATAAAAAGGCAACAACAAAACATGCGGACAATGCCCCTCTGCAGAATGCTAAAAGAAAAGGAAATGGACTCATTTAATATATCTTGCACAAAACAACTGTGGCAAAAAGTTAAATTGTGCTTAGTGCCCATAATACATTAATACTTCAGCAGAGGAGGAGGTCAGAATGAGGAGAAGCTTTGCCTTTGAACCATGGGAAAATTTATTACTTAAAAAGGGAACAGTGAAAGAAAACATACAAGTGAGAGGTGAAAAACTAATAAATGACCAAAAAACTGAGTTAACTGTCCAAGATCATAATATTCCCATCCCAACACCATATCTATGACAAAATTTTCATTGCCATGCAATTAAACATACATGAGCCCTAAGCCAACCCCAAATCAAGAAAAGGTATATTCACACCCAATCTCCATCTAATTGTGAACATAGCCTCTTTTTTCTATTCACAAATTCAATCCCAAGTCATTAGTGGATATAATGAGGTAGACAATCCCCAGATAATTCTACAAATCCTTGTGTGCATACATATCCAGTGTTTGTGACTTTTGTTATATCCTGCCTAGCCACAAAATTGACAACATGAACATATATGAACTAAATAGAATAAATTGAAGCATTAAAGATAATATAGATTTATGAAGGGACCAAGTTGACAATCTACGTTTTGTTAAGCTGATCTATGTTATATCTCATAAAAAATAAAGATAAAGAATTTATATAATATTTATTTGTGTGGTAAGGACACATGTTGCATACAGTTACTTTCATTATCACTCTTGATAAGAAAATGCTTTGCTTATTAAGATATATGATAAACAAAGATAATCCAAATAAATTAGTTATAATTACCTCGTCCAGGAGTTCACTCCGTCCCTGACCCGCTTCAACTGCTGCTAAAGCTTTTTCATGCCACCCATGTTCAAGAAGCCAAGCAATGTGATCTTCAGCATCCCTAACAACCATACATCCATTAGGTTCTTGAATTAAACCACCATAACTATCAATTCAAAGTGTGTTACCAAGAAAAATAAAAATAATAAAGTTTATAAATGATACAGGAAAAAGTATAAATTAATTAAATAAATAAATAAATTGCTATAGGAATGATCAAAATATTCCACTTCAAAATTAACAGTTTCATCTTCAAAAACAAAAAAAAAACAAAAAAAACAGTTTCAATCCTTTATTTGTTCCATCACAATATTGTTTTCTTATTTATAGGACTGCAAAATAGTTTTAAGCTTTTGCTACTACTCTATAGTTATTTTTTTTTTTTTTTGAGTACAAATAACTCTAATTGAACATAAGCACAACTACAAAACATAGAGACGAGCATGCAGCACACATACATGGGGAGAGGGAGAAGAGGGAATTTGGGGGGGGGGGGGTGTTGAAAAATGATCATCTTTACGACCATAGAATAAGTATTCCCCTTGCAAATCTGAGTGCATATTTTCCATTCATATTAAGAGGTTTAATAAACAAAAGCCTGAAATTGAATCCTCCTAATTCGGAAAAATACAAGAGATTACAAACAGGAAAATTTTTGGATACAGATTACTCAGCAGAATAACACGCCATCTAGAGTCATAAGCCAGCAGCAGACGAGCAATTTAATCTGTTTCTCTAAGTAATCAGGTCAAACAGAGTGCCACTTCTAAACCATTCCAGGACTTAGAGGCATAGAGCAAAAGTAAAACACTAATAGTCAGTAACCAGTGAAGTCCAGCAATTTTCACAAATCCTAATTTGCCCCTCTCTATGCATTTCTTCCTTTTACGGCCATCAGGACAAAACAGGAAATCTTGGGCTATTTTTCAAAATTACTATTCATTTTCTAAGGCAAAAGAAAGAGCTAAAAAACATTTTCCCCAAGCCAGCAGTACCTAAGTTATAATAATGCCAAGTATAATATATACTCTCAACAAATCAAAAATCGAAACATGATTCTGCGTGAACCCACAAATTGCCAACCCCTCTATACTAACCTGGGTTTTGCAATGACTACATCCTTCGGAGATACAATATAATACAAAGGTTCATCACCAGCAGCCCACTGCCCACCAGCATAGCTGCTACCTAATGCATTTGAAAATGTATTACAACTAATTGAATATCAATTTTATGCTATACAAACAATACAAATCTCAATAATATATTTACCTGAGAATGGTGCATGCGCAAGGGAATAGTCCTTTGCCTTGTAATGCTCAAAGCCATGTACCGGTAAGGCATCTGTTGTAAGTTCATCATTATTCCATGTTACTATACGTACTTCAGGTCTCTGTGCATTCCCCTGCTTAAAATGGATTCACAAATCTAAAGTATGAAATTCCAAGACTGCTTTCATCTTTTACAATGAAAAAAAATAGAAAGAAGGCAGATCGTTTAGTCAAAAAAACAAATAAACACCAAGAACCATAACAACTTGGCCTGTAAAACCAATTGTTAACAAAATTGAAAATTCAAGGGCAGATTGTATACAGCACAATAGAACTATAAAAAAGGGAGTAAGGGACAACAAGGAAAAGCATAATTAGAGAAAAGAATCACATTAATTAACATAAAATCCTCCTTGAATAAAATATTAAGCATAATACAAGCCTGCTCTATGTGACAAGTTGAAAGAAGAATATAAAAAAAAAAACGGTTGAAATTCTCAATCCATGCGAATAAAGAATCCCATACCAAAAAGAATAATGCTATATATTTCTTATGATAATAGGTTTTGTATAAAGAAAATGAAGAATTAGAACAAGAAGAAGTGAGGCTCAAATTTTTATATATATATATATATGTGTGTGTGTGTGTGTCTTCATGAGCAGCGGGTATTTCGTTCAAAAACATGAATGCTATTGTAGTCATTGACTTATATTACTATTTCTTCAAAGGTCATTGATGATTAAAAAGGACTAAAAACAACCATTACAAACACAAGTAGCAATAAACACATCAATGTTAAAAAATTCAACAAAGTTACATCACGAAGAGAAATTAGCCATGAAATATAAACTGGTCAATGCCACATAAAAACTATATATTTTCAAACATTTGATGAGAAAAATACCAGTCGTGATGGAAGGGTGCTATTAAACTCCTTTTCTCGATCTTCCTCCCCGGGAATATAAGCTAGAACAACCAAACAATCACCAAAGGGAGCTATTCCTGAAATATAATAGCTGGTCTGAAAAGATGCCACTATATCCACCTGGTTCGTGCCAGATGTCACATGCATATATGTCCCATTGGCACCCTTATTCTGATTTGTTTTTATTGATGCAATTTTGACATGTGTGCCCCAGCCAATGACCAAAAGAGTGTCATCCTGAATGTGATGGAAAGACAGAAAGCAACGGGCATCAATTCTTTTGTAAGGAAGTAAAAGTTAGGGAAAGATTTGTTGCAGCTGTCTAGATAAGCACTGGAAGCCTGCAACAACTGCAGTGAACCTGCTTTATGCACGTGCAAGATCCAATTTTGATTTAAAAAACTACAAGTTCACATATAATTCCTGCAACTGTCCAGGGAACCACAGAAATCCAGCAAGCAGTGCACTAGCGCATGCTTGATAAGTGCACATTATCTATTGACCTTTGACTAACCTGCCAAACTAAATGAGGAAGCAAAATCTCAGGACGCGGGCTTCTTCTTGGCCGTTCAATAAATGTTATACGCTGATCATTGGCAGCATCATAAACTTTTACACCCGCATCATTAGCCCAAGCAATGAGACTCGTCCTCCACTTCACCACATGAATTGGGCCTTCACCAGAGTGTAAAACCTAGAAATAGAAGATTTCAAAGCTGAGGAGCCTATAGGTTTATAGGTAAATTACAAAAAGGTACAGGTCCATAAACTAGTACAAACCTGGTCCCGGTAGCCTAACCACTTTTTTGAATTTAAATATAAATGACCTGCTAAACCCCCGGCAACAAATCTTCTAGAAGTTTTCCTGGCATAATCTGGGTCCAGGGAAATGGCCTTCATTGGGCGATGATAATCGAACTTCATTTTTTCATCAGTGAAAAGGCTGTTTATCACAACAGAACCATCATCTGAACAACTTCCTACATATTCGCCATCTACATCAAAGCTAAGGTCGTTGACAGCAGCAGTATGAGCAGGGAATTCTTTAACCTGCATTGAAGAAAATTAAGTATATATGATCAAAACAAAAGCAGGTGACTTTCCAGTATCAATCAGTCACCAAAGCCAACCAATGCACTGATGTAGCTAAAAACAAAATTAGATTTTGGAAAATGAGTACAAGTAAAAAAGTTAACGGTTGCTTAAAGAAGAATAACAGTAGCTAAAGCAACAGTTCAGTAAGTTTAGAATTAAAAATGAGAGTGATGGTAAATCAGCAACAACCAAGCACATCCAACTAATTTCATCCACTCCTTTGCATGAACCAACCAAAATTCATCTCTCTCGGCAACAACTAATCAAATGTTAAAAATTCCCACAGTGTATTAATGCCAGTAAGAGCAACCAATACAGCTTATGATTAGCATATTAATAAGAAATTGTTAGCTTCACACAATGAGAAAATAAAATTATGTGGATTCAAAAATTAGGCTAGACACAGACCCGTTATGATTTTGAGTATAATGTCCAGTGTATAGTATAATGTATACAAAGAATGCTTTGATGCCATTAAAAGGGCTTTCAAATAGCCAAAAGAGCTATCAGGCCTGTTTTATAATGTTTGATTAAACATTTTTCTCTGTTTATACTTAGGATCAAACTTTCTGGATAAACACTAGATAAGTGCTCTTTCACAAATCATATTTCGATTATTAAAAAAAAGGCACTTAAAAGTTCCATTCTAGAGAAGCACTTTCTACAAAAGCACTACCAAATGCACCTTCGTTGTACCATATTCGTCGTCTTTTAAGCTTCTATTCAAACAACATCAAATCACTCAGCTAAAATGATCCACCTCAAAAATTAAGTTTCAAAAAACCACAGAAACACAAAAAAAAAATAATTAATTAATTAAATATAATCAGAATTCCGATCAAATTAACAAGTCAAATTCCCTGGGACTCACCTGATTCCCCAAAAAATCAAGAATATGAACAGTGCCTGCGTGAGTACCAAGCGCGATCATCCGTTCAGCTACAGCAATGCACGAAGCGGCGTCGTTTGCTATAAGCAAAGGTATGCTACCTCCCATTCTCTGATACTTGAGCCTCGGCTCCTCCTCCTCCTCCTCCTCCTCTTCTTCTTCATCATCTTCCTCCTCTTCTTCTTCTCTCTCGTCGTCGCCTTCGACGCCGTTTTCCGCCGAGAACGGAGCCATCTGTACGGTGATTTTCGTCAGGTTGGTGCGGTTGATTCGGACTGAGAAAGGAAATATAGAGTGATTGTTGTTTATTTAGTTTTTTTGGGGAGTTAATTAAGGAGAAATGTTACAAACACATCAAAATTACACAGATGCTTAAGTGGGCGTCATCGAAATCTGCTCATATAGACCACCTAAATATTTATGATTAAATATTTTATGACTGGATCGATATAATTAAGTTGTGTTAAAAGGGCTGATTGAGTTATTAATTAACTAGACAACAAGAGTGATGACGTGTGATGGTTGCCACGTGTACAGGTAAACTGTTTCTTCTCTGCCTTCTTATTTACTTTCCTTTTTTCCTTCTGTTTGGGAGTCTTATGGCTTCTGTTTGGGAGTTCTATGGCATGATCTGTGCAATTTGATTCATAAATTAAAATGACAATGAATTCTAATTTGATGATGACTTGATTTGTGTTTGACCAGGCCATCTTAAAAGCATACTATCAAGTACGAACCGATTTTAAATATAATTTTTAACACTATATAGTAAAAATGAGAAGGAAATTGCCGTAAATTAAGTTGATGGGTCAAAACATAACTTATTTGATATAAATTAAATATTTAAAAATTATAATTTAATAACTAAATACATAGAGGAGATAACTATTTGGATTCAAAAAAAAAAAAAAAACAACAACAAGTGAGATTTGGAATGATGCTTTTGAATTATCTGTTAAACTTATGAATCAGACATTTTTTGGAAAGCTCTATGGTTTCTTGCTGTTAAAGAAAAGAGTAAATGCTAAGGCTTGAGAATTCTTTTTATAGGGACCTCTATTATATATATACACACACTTGGAGATGCCTAGTGAGCTGGGCTATCTGAAAACCTTAATACTCGCAAGTTGCAAGGTTGGGCCCAGTACGGCCTGCCAACTCAACCACGTCAGCCCGTGAGCATTCACTGTCTTGCTTCTGACAGCCCATGCCTGCCTTCACAAGTACACTTACTGGTTTTGTGGAGAACCCAATCAAATAAATATTCATGAAAGCTCAATTTGTTTTTGCTAAACAACAAAAATTAAGAAAATTACAACATCACAGCTTTTTCGTAGAATTATTATTAGTTGATAAGAGAACATGTTCGTGCCCAATTAGAGACATAAAATTAATTTTTAAACCAGCATTAATCAAGGGGAAAAAAAAAAGCTAATCTGTAACTCACAAAATAAGAAAGAAATCCATTGTGGGTTGGGTTGATGAGACAACGGATCAGATCGGGTAGAGTCAGTAAGTCAAAATCTTGAATCTTTGAAATAAATTAAATATTTATGAGTCAACATTTAAAAATTATAAGTAAATATTGAGGATAACTGTCAAAATATTATAATTAAAGGGTAATCATAATCTTGATCTCAATCCGATTTTTAAAATCAAAACCTGTCATTCGATCCATCTTATGTGGATTGAATCGATCCAAAAAAGATTTTTAAATTTTCAAACACCGTCGGAGTCTGGTTGGATCAGTGAATTGAATCAAATTTGTAACTTCCTAAACATACATTGTTTAACATTAGAAAAATTAGAATTCAATTTGTAAAAAATAATTATTGTATTCAAACCACTGATCAAACATATTGTAATTATAATTATTACAAATATTAATCGTTTATTGGTAATTGGGAAATCCGAATAATCCTCAATCAGATTCAGACCCTATTGAACTGAGCAAACAGACCCTGGAGATGCGGAGTCAGACCCTGAGGAAGGCGAGCCTCTGCCTCTGAATGAAAGCGTCTGCCTCTGACCGACTTTGAGCCTCTGCGTCTACCTCTGACCGACTTTGAGTCTCTGCCTCTGACCGTCTGCGTCTGCCTCTGACCGTCTTCTTCTGCCTCTGATTGACCTTAAGCCTCTGCCTTTGAAACCAGAACCGAACCACTAAAAGCGATGAAGCGAGCCTCTGACCGAACCTCTGAATGCCAGAACCGAACCGAACTCTTTCTTCTGAGGCTTGTTGATGTCAACAATCTCCTTAAAATAAATTCGTCCCCTACCGATGGTGCAGTAGAACGTGAGACGATTGTTTCCCAGGATGCAACAGAAAACGAACGCAAGTAAGGGCACCACCAAACTCGTTTCCAACGAACCAAAAAAGTGTATGAACCCTTCCTTTACAAAAACAAAGAAAAACGAGAGCTTTGTGTATTGTGTTTTTCCATTCTCTTGTAAAAACGAAATCACAGTAGCCTTTTATAAGAAGGAAAATAAATATGTCAATTAATCACATGAGTGGGAGACCTTAGACTTGCTTGTAACCACCGAGTTAATTAGTACCATTAATTCAACTGTTATGGAACTTAAAAAGGCTTGGAAAAATAAAGAGACTTGCAAAAATTGGCTGGGCCGGGCCCGCACAATTTGGTCCGGCATTCGTGTACGCAGGACGCGCGGGTGCACACGAGCCAATCCTGTTTGGATTTTGATTTGCATCCCCCCTGCGCGCACACGTAGAGAGAGCCTATATCCTTATAACTCTTACTCATCTACATATGAGTAATCATATATAAGCACAACTTCTCTCTAATAGCTTTCTCATGTGGGACAAACACATTTCTCTTTATTTTCCAACATCAATGGGT
>SKCR01037476.1:0-68266 GCA_019454045.1 Zanthoxylum bungeanum
GAGTCCCAGGGTCGAGGCCCACATTACATCAGTATCATTCTTGCCGGGTATGGCATTCTAGGATCGAGGCCCACATTACATCAGATCAGTTCTGTCGAGAATGGCACTCCGAGAATGGAGATATCGGGAATGGACAGCTCGAGAATGAACAAGCCGAGAATGGCAATCCAAGAATGGAGCAGAGTTCAAGAATGAACAAGTCGGAAATGACACTCCGAGAATGCAGATATGGTCCGGGAATGGACAGTTCAAGAATGAACAAGCCGAGAATGGCAATCCAAGAATGGAGCAGAGTTCAAGAATGAACAAGTCGGAAATGACACTCCGAGAATGGAGATATGGTCCGGGAATGGACAGTTCAAGAATGAACAAGCCGGGAATGGCACTCCAAGAATGGAAGCACGGTTCGGGAATGAACCACCTCACAGTAATGGTTCGGGAATGAACCACCTTACAGTAACGGTCCGGGAATGGACCACCTTACAGTAACAGTTCAGGAATAAAGCCTGCATCTAGTTCGGTTTAGGAAGAAAGCCTGCATTCAGCTCAGTACGGGAATAAAGCCCACATTCAGTACAGTTCAGGAAGAAAGCCTACAAACTCGGGAATAAAGCCCACATTCAATACAGTTCGGGGACAAAGCCCACAGTTAACACAGTCAGGGAACAAAGCCCAGGGGAAGAAAGCCTCATATCAGTATAAGTTTGAGAACAAAGCTCAAGGGGAATAAAGCCTCATGTCAGTACAGTTCGGGAATAAAGCTCGGGAGGAATAAAGCCTCATCTCAACAGTTCGGGAATAAAGCTCGGGAGGAATAAAGCCTCATCTCAACAGTTTGGGAATAAAGCTCGGGAGGAATAAAGCCTCATCTCAACACAGTTCGAGAACAAAGCTCGGAGGAATAAAGCCTCATCTCAACAGTTCGGGAATAAAACTCGGGAGGAATAAAGCCTCATCTCAACACAGTTCGAGAATGAACAGCCGGGAATGGCAATCCAAGAATGGAGCAGAGTTCAAGAATGAACAAGCCGGGAATGGCACTCCAAGAATGGAAGCACGGTTCGGGAATGGACCAACTTACAGTAACAGTACGGGAATGGACACCTTACGGTAGCGGTTCGGGAATGGACCACATCACAACACGGTTCGGGAATGAACCAGGGGTCGCAGCACCTCACCACCCAAATCAACTCAACACATGGTAAGTCAAGTGGCAGCTGGCGAGCCAGGTAAGTAGAAATGCATTGCATAACTTTGATAGGATTGTCACTGTTGCACATTACACAAGTCCCATCAAAGTGGGGGCGACTGTAGGCACTGCATTTTTCACATAAGTCCCTATGATGAGTCTCATTTTGGAGACACTACCTTTTAAGTCACGGAGGTCACGGGAAACGGACATCGGAAGGGGAAATTCAGAATAAACAAGGTTCACTGTTTTCGTTAGTGCTGCGTTCGTGTTTACGTTCGAAAACGTCAACGGATTGCGGGCGTTCGTGCCGCGTTCGAGGAAGCGTTCGAACGGTGTCGGTAATTCTGATTTTGCTGCTAGCCTCCCTCCATCCAGCCCAATTAGCCCCCCAAAGCCCATAAAACACATCCCAATTTAAATAAATAATATTAATTAAAACATTAACTAAATAAGATAATAATTAAATTAATTAAATAATTAAATAAAACATATACCAAACATAAAATAAACATTACCAACTTAAACTAAAATCATGCCTAAATTAACAAATCACATACTAAATCAAAATATAATCATGCCTAATTAAAATCAATCAACCAATTATATTCCCAATCTAATAAGATTATTCCCAAACTTAAAATATTGTATTCCTAAACCAAACCAAATCAAATCCCTTGCATTCCTAAACCAAACCAAATCAAATCCCTTGCATTCCTAAACCAACACCAAATCAAATCCCTCTTTAATTAGCCAAATCCCTTTCCTTGTCAAGCCCAACCCTTTGCCTAAAAAGAACCCTTCACCAACCTTCTCAACCCTAGTCCCTAGTCCCTAGCTCATACACACACACATAAAAATTACAGGAAGAACACACCCAAGAAAAAAAGGAAGCAAAAGATAAAGAGGAGACGGCAGAAAACCACAAGGAAACAGTAGCAAAACGGACTCAAAACAGTAAAGACAACGAACGAGAACAGTGAACCAGTGAACCAGTGAACCGGGAGAGTTGCGGAGCATCCACCCTTCCGACGATCGTGTACCGTACATCCGAGAGGTGATTTAAAAGGTTAGACCTGAGGGTACATTTTCATTAGCTTATATTCGTTCTTTTTATTATTATTATTATTGAATTCTATTCGCATGAGAGTCGTTTATGGATGCATGTTGTGGGTATTGGATGAATGAGAGATGTGTCAACTCTGGCGGTATATCGGATGGAAACCCGGACATAAATTTCATAGCCGATTCCGAATGGACGGTAATATGATCTGTACTCGGGCCACAACTCCACGTACCGCTTGAGTAAACGGCACCATCTCTCTCTCATTGTGTTGCTTTTTGTTTAAGTTTTCTTTACTTGAATTCAATATGTTGCTTATTTATGTATGATTCAATCGAGCGCATGGGCTTAGTGAGTTAGTCCAAAGGTCCTCCATTTGGGAGACCAAGAGCCGAAAAGGCCACCTTTGTGACACTACTTCGCCGCGCCGGTTGATGTGTGTTCGGTTGGATGCAAGATACGTTCAATCGGGCATACTTAGTTTGATATTATTAAGTTTATCTTTTATGCATGGATCAATCAAGCGCATGGGCTTAGTAAGTGGAATGAAAGATCCCTTACGGGGAGGGGTTCAAACCCGTTACCACGATGCTTTGCCGCGCCGGTTGATGTGTGTTCAGATTGGATGTAAGATGTGTTCAATCGGACATACTTGGTTGATAGGATTGGTTCTATTTTTGTATGTGTATAACGTGACGCGCATGGGCTTAGTACGTTGGTCTAAAGGTCCTCTCTTTGAGAGATCAAGAGCCCCAAAAGGCCACCTTTACGGCAGTGCTTCGCCGCGCCCCTTTATTTTCTGTTTATGTATTGCATCCCATTTCATGCATCAGGTCCGTGTCCGTTCGAACGCGTTCACAAACGCAACTCGAACGCGCATACATTTTGCCTTATCATGCATCAGGTCTCATTTCCGTTCGAACGCGTTAACAAACGCCATACGAACGTGAGCATTCTGTTTCATTTCCGTTCGAACGCGTTTACGAACGCTACTCGAACGTGAGCATTCTGTTTCATTTCCGTTCGAACTCGTTTACGAACGCTACTCGAACGTGAGCATTCTGTTTCATTTCCGTTCGAACGCGTTTACGAACGCTACACGAACGTGCACACACTGAACTGAGTCTGTCTTATTATATTCATGCATAATTGCCTATTGGTTGATCTTTCTTATGCAAATGTGTCAATGTATTACAATTCGTATGCTTGTATGGTCAATGTGTGTGCTTGTGTTTTCCTGAATGTGATGTGTAAAGTTGTATGTTCGATACTATCTTGATATATGTTAAACATGCAATTTTAAACATGAGATATATGTAAAAATGTACACATAAGTTTTACTTTGCATATGAGAATTTAGAAGCATGATACTCTTGGAAGTAAGTGTTACTTAAGCTTAGTTAAATTATTACATGAATCCTTTCATTACAAGTGACATAAGTAAGGGACCATTCCGAACCCAACGGTTTGAGGTCTTCCCTTGCGAGGGGTGAGTGCGGCCTTAAATCTTTGTCCCGGTTCACACCGGGTGGCGACTCCATGTTTGTAATCCTTCCCAAACTAGGCCGCGAGCCTAGGAACGGCGTCGCCCAGGTCCTGTGTCCCACAGGTGGATCATTTTGAGGATCCGGTTTGGGTGATTGATGGTCGACTCAGATTTTAGGGCAAATCTTCATCGAGGGGGAGATTTGTTGACTTCAGCAACTTCAGCATGCATGCCAGCTCTCTCCAGCATGCAACGCGTAAACGCGTTGTCAATTTCCAGCTGCATGAAGCTGGCAAAACGTGTTGCCAAAACGTGTGCCACTGTAGCACACGTTTTGACAACTATAAAAGGAGCCATAATCTCATTTGTTTAATATCCCAGAATCCCAAAAACATAGTGAATATAGAGAGTAAATAGAGTGAATATAGAGAGTAAATAGTTTGAGAGTTTTTTGTAAAGCTTTGGTTTGTTTTGTAATTCTTTTGTTTGAGTAATAAAAGAAGAATTTTCTCTCATTTCTCTTCTATAATGATTGTTTATATCACAACACTATGTTCCGGTTAGAGGTCGGCATTCTTTCTTTATCGGGTATTCCCGCTTAATTTACCATTTAATGATTTAATGACATTAGTACCTTCCATTATATTGTTTAATTTTCTTCGATATATAATTATATTTCTATCTCTAGCTTCTTATTGGGTTCATAACTTTTTTTTATTTTTAAATTTAAGTCCATAATAATAAAATTGACGTGATCCTTATTAGTCCCACCATGAAATCCACTATTTTGTTAAATGAAACATATCAACTCAACATCCCATATAAGTTTTGTTGGTAAATGAGTTCAAAATTATATCAGTAACAAAAAAATAAATTAGGCATGAATATGAAAATAGGTGACGTGGTTTTTATGAAGGAAAATTATTTACTTGGGTGAAAAATTAAAAATAAAGATTTATGAAGATAAGAATTTAGAATGCAGGTACTTGAGGTGGTTTTTCTGAATACTGAAAAACACTTTGCAATTAACACGGTATAAGATAATTTATTGAAATGAATGGGGACTGATAAAAAATAATTAAATTTTTTTTTAAAAATAAAAGGAAACAAATAGTGATATGGGTTTGCTAAAATAGCTAGTCTACTATTTAAAAAATCGATTATATATATATATAATTATTTTTAAAAACGGTCGATCGAACGAATATTTTTATCCGGTTATACCCAGAGTACTAGTATTTTATTGTGTAATTTTCGGACGAAAATATTCGTCCGGTCAACCGTATTGGATATCCACTCTTTAGAAATATATTATTTTTTTCAGTATGCACATAGAGACTTGAACACTTGTGTAAGAAGATGGAAGGTAGTTTACCACTCAACTAGAGTGACTTTCAAATTTAATTTATTTGATTTGAGTACCCTCACAATAATTAAAAAAAAAAAGTCGGGTGGTATGTGAAGAAAAAAAAAAGGATGATCAAATTTATTTGTTTAAAGATCTATGCTTGGTTTGAAAAAATATGCTAAATTTTTAATCTCCAAATGATATAAGATCAATTAGTTGAGTATTTTTTAGGTAAAAGCAAGAGATTAATGGTGAATTCAAATAGAGTGCATGGACCATGGTAACTTAAGAAAACAAAACACTCTAATTTTATAGAATCCCAAATTGAATATAACTAGCAATTCCATTTCAAAATTTTAGCAAGTCAGCTATAAATTTGTTAATAAACGTATACAAAACTAGAAATAATATTATTAATTAATCAGAATTTAGCTGAGTAAAATGCCTACTAATGACTTGAAACTTGTTATTTGACTCTGTGTGATTATGAAATAAACGTAGCTATTAAATCAAGATTGATTATTATAAGAACCAAAATGGCCATAGACATAGTTGCCTTGTTCATGAGAATTGTAAACAGCAATTTCAGCTCTGGCCTTTGCTAGCTGGCTCTGCGCATTGCGTATTTGTTCATGCAAAAGATTAATCATTCTAACACATCCGTAAACTGGATCCTGAACTCGACACTGCGCCTCGATACTAATTGCATCTGCTGCTTCCGCGCGTAGCTCCACAGGTAGATCCTGTTTCAAGCCAACAAAATTTTAAGCATGACCAACTGCTAATTATTTTTTTTTAAAGATTCGAACTTTAGATCGTGTATCTACTCAAGAATCTATCGTGAGTCTGAGCCTGACCCGAACGATTTTGTTCCCTTGAGGAGGCCTCTTCGGCTCTCCACGAAGTTGCGAAGCTGCGTCGCGTACTTTGAAACTAGAAATCATGTAGGCGTGTCAAGGCCTCATATGAAGCATAGCTTCGCAATTTCGTCAGAGATACCTTCTCAGGAAATTAATATTTGACTATCGCGCTAGGCATAATAAATTAAAATAGGGGGTCAGTGTAATAATTAATACCTGAAGCATCTTTCCAACTTTGCTGGAGCCATAGATTTGGTGAACGCAAGCGAATCTATGAGGGTCACTGGAAGGGAAATAAGGGGAGAAAATGCAATCTGAAGGGCATCTTCTTCTCAAATACTTGCAAGCTGCACAACGAGTACTAGAAATAGACATAATCGATTGAATTTTGAAGGGGAAAAAAAATAAAATCTAATTCTATGTATCCCCAAGATCTTCTCAATGATTTTGGTTATTTTTTTCTTTGTTGAGGAAATCTAAGTGGAGATTTTTTTTTGCTAGTGGCTTTACAGATTTGTATTTGTAGCAAGTGCAAGCAACTTTTGAGAGATTTTCCAACGGCTATTATTCATTTTCGAAATTTTGGAATTTGAGAAGGAAGGTTTGGGGAGATGGAGATTGATTCCTATATTGTAGGAGGAATTGGAAAATTAGCAATTTGGGAAGACTAGACTATATAAAACAAATAAAAAAAATAAAAAAATGAAAGGAGAGAAAAAAAAAACAAATTGCATTTTGATTATATTAAAAAATCAAATGAATGAATGTGTGTGGTTCTAATAAGAAATCCATTATTAAGTTAAGAGACAAATTATAAGACATAAAAATATATATTTTAATATGTTAAAAGCAAACAATAGTACATTGAAATCTGTATTTTCTATATATGTATTTTAATGTGTTCCTTAACTTAATAAATTAACGGACGATCCCTTATTAAAACCTCACTATATATGATCATTTTATAATAATGGATTTCTCTCATTCATAAAAGACAAATAACCCTATATTGAAATCTATATTATTTTTATCTTTTAATTTGATCCTAAATCACTTTATAGAGAGAGACCATTTTGATATATTAAAAAATAAATGTATGAAAGTGTAAATAATTACTCACAGGTTGTCCACATGTTAACAGCTGCTAACTCTCCATCATCTTAAAACTTCCCATAACTTCTCCATTTAAGAATTATTAATTAACTTCTTGATGGAAGATGATATGTATTGAAGATATGAAATGATTTTTGGGTCCCTCTGCTTAAAGACTTCATAATTTCGTTTTGAGAGATCACATTATTAGTGAAAGTCTTTGAAGGCTTAAAAGAACTAAAAATCCCACAAATTTTACAGCCCAAGTAATTGACATCAGTGGCGAGAAGTTAATAAGCTTTCCTTATCTTAATTTTCGTATTTGATCTTTATGTATGTCTCATGCAGCATATCCAAAACATGATCGGTAAGAGACAGTGTTACCATCTCAATAAGCCACAGGCATGGACATATGTGACCTGTTTTATTATGAATGCACCTGTACATGCATTATTCATAATCTTTCCTAACAAGACAATTTCTGAAAACATGCATATTTGACATATATTACATATGAGTTATATAAAGTAACTTTACATAACATGATACATGAACAAAGATATCATTCGGCCTCATGGCCTATCACAATAAAAATACACAAAAGTGGACCCATGACATGTGTCCCTAAAACTGCAGCTGATACCCATCCTCTCCAAGCTTGTCAAATTGATGATAAAAGTCCTCACCAAAAGGTTGCTATCAACAAGTTTTGCAACCAAAAACTGAGTGTTAGGGGGATAAGTGAGTGAATGCTGTAAATAAAACATGAAACAACATAACTTGTAAAACCACTTGCATTTTTTAATAAATCATCTTCTTGAAAACATAAACATATAAACATATCTTAAATATATAGCAAAGTCATGAAAAGTTCATATAACATGTACTTGTAATAACTTTCATGAAAACGCTACTAGTATCGTAGCCTGTGGGCTTTAGACCTACTTAACGGGAACCTAGCATCGCGTAAGCAAGAGAGAATGAATATGAATATGAATAAGTGTAAGAGGGTTTCAAGAACCATTAGGCAATGTGAGCATACTCGAGTAGCTATAAATGAGGGATTAATACTTGACCGATGTTTGAAAATAATTTCATTCATACATAATTGGAGAAGCGCGGTAGGGTTTATCGTTATGCTTATGCGTCGGCGACCATGACACTGTTGGGCTCATAGCCCATAGAGAGTACGGATATCCCATGGGGGACTACCCGGAGAATGAAGGAGTCGCCACCCAGTATACCCATCGCAAGGTCTGAACTTAAACCTGTTTGGGTTTAGAATGGTCCATTACTAATGCTAGTATAATATCTAGGTTCAAAAGAGGCAAAGACATGTCTTTATGATGCAAAACCTGGCAGTGACAATGTACATGCAAACAATGGCACAAACAGTTGATAATAAATGCTATAAAAGAAAAAACAACTCGAAAAGTAATAAATATGTGAATTAAACAGGTCAGAATACACATCTCACAGGCATGACCTTATAGAGGCATAGCCAAACATATTTTATTTATTATTGATGTCCGGCTAGACATAGTTCATGTCTAGTCGGATTTCCATTATAAACTAGAAGCAAGAAGGATGGGCAGTGCAACTAATAACAATAAACACACAACAATAATAGCATAACAGTATGTAAACGATTATGAAGCAGAATTAAGCAGATCGGAGTAGGTATTTCATCGACCTGGATTCGTAGAAGCCTGGCCAAATATTCTTATATGTCATGGATGTCTGGCAGGACATAACTCATGTCTGGCCGGATGTTCTCGGTGAACCAGCAACAAGAAAACGACATATAATTCACCCGTAATAAATATAACGTATAATAGTAGTAAAATAAAGGATAATAGCTAGCAATATAATAAACAAGCAAAATGAAGTACATATCTCGCCGACCTGGCTTCGTGGAAGCCTGGTCGGATATAAAGTGAGTCTGGCCAGACATTCCACGTGAATCAGACATGGGAACAAAAATAAAAACATGTATTACTACTACAACAGACAAGAAATAATGTAACAATAATACAAAAAAATGAGATCTATGAAATCAAATTTTTGTATAATTATTTCCCAATGGTACGTGGAGTTGTATCCTGAGTGTATACTATATTACCGTCCATTCGAAATCGGTTATGAAATCTATTTTCGGGTTTCCATCCTAACCAAATGGGAAAAACCATATACGACTGGATATATTTCTGACTTGTGTATGTCCGATCAGATGTGGATCAAGTCCAGCGGGACATACTGTGTCAGGACAATACTGTAAAATAAGTAGAAATAGTGATGAGGGTGCCCTCAAGTCATACCTTATGTGTATCTGGCTCGTATGATGCCTCTGAAAGTTGGGCAGTTGCTGGATCGTTCTTCGGAAGGGAGAGAACTCCAGGGATTCTATAGGACTCTCACTGTATTTTCTCTCTCGAACTCTCTGTTTTACTCTCTCAATTTTCTCATTTTCTTCGTTGCCCTTTTCACAGGCTTTTATAGGCATAGACAATAGGATAATAACGTGATTTACAAATATAAAATAAATCCTGAATTAAATCCATTAGTAGTTTGACATAATCCAACTACTTTATCGAATAACTAGCAGGTGCATCTGTTACCCCCACGTTCGCATGTCTTCATACAATCGATCGATATATGTCTGGCCGAATTTATAGTGGCTGGGTATGTCCGATCAAATTTTATGGTGGCTGGAAGACATGGTTGATGTCCTGCTTGGGCTTGACTATTTTTCTGAATTCACTAGAATTTTTTCCCTTCCGGTATGTAACCTTGCAACTTTCCAAACTTTCAAGTAGTATCGCTATACGAGACTCATCATTGGGATATACGTAAAAATTCAATGTCTATAGTCGCCCCCACTTTGGTAGGCTTGTGCATTGTGTGAAAATGTCAAGTCTATCAAAAGTCATGCATATATTTTTACTTATCTGGTTTGTTTGGTGTCACCAGACTTACATGGTCTTGTGGCAGTCTGTTTTGTTGGTAGATGGGCCCTCTCTGATGCTTTGATCTGTCGAGTATTCATTCCCCATTTATGAGGTTTCATTCCCTAGGTCTCCCGATTCATTTTGTTTTATCTTTATTCTCGAGGATTCATTCCCCATTCCCGAGGCTTCATTCCCCAAGTCTCCCGATCATTTGGCTGGTTGAGATTCATTCCCGATTGTGAGATTTGAAAGCATTTTATTCCATCTGAGATGTTATCGACTTGATCGACATTTTGATCCTCTAGGGATAGCATTTTGATCCATCCGTGTTCCTTTGATGATGATGATATTTTGATCCATCTACTTCTGGATTTTTGATCTGTCTGGTGGTTTCATTCCACCCGTTCTTAGTATTTGATGGTTTTATAACATCTACTTTCGGTATTTTGATATGTCTGCTTATGGTATTTTGATATGTGTAATGGTTTCATTCCACCCGCTATTGGTATTTGATGGCTTCATTTCATCTACTTTTGGCATTTTGATCTGTCTGGTGGCTTCATTCCACTCGCTTATGGTATTTGATGGTTGATGGACCCACGGGTCTCCCGAATCAAAATGGTTAGTTAGGCTTCATTCCCAGGGATCCATTCCTCATTCCCTAGATCTCTAGATTCATTCGGTTGTGTCTGATATCTGTCCTCATTACCGAGGCTCTCTCTTGATTCATTCCGGAATTGACTCTTCTTCGTTCCCAGATTCATTCCGGAGTTGTATCTTCTTTGTTCCCATATTCATTCTGATGTTGTGTGTGACGCTTCTGATATTCCCTTGTAGGCGAGTTCCGCCCATATCATTCTTTTTTATGTGGGCTTTGCCCATAAGCTTTCTTCGTAAATGGGCATCGTTCCCAGTATTCTCTTTATAGGCGAGCTTAACCCTATGTTTTCTGATTTTAGATGTTTTGTGTTTTGGAGGCTCTCACTGCATACCTCATTTTATGGAATTCTTCTTTTCTACCTATTTTGTCTTAATTTCCTGAAAAATAAATGTTACTTGTCATGAATGCATGTACGCATGTGTGCATATGATCTCTTATATGCCTGTTCTTTGGCTTGGAAAGTGTAGGAATCCTTATGTTCTTTCGCAGAGGTATCATCACTCTTGCCTAGGATGTCCTTCGAGTCTCTCAAATCAACAACCTTACTTTTGAAATTCTCTTATTTTTTTTCGTTTTTATGATATAATGACTCTTCGTATGTTCTCAAAAGCTTTCTTCGTAAAATTCCATCTCCTTCCAAGGTGTGCGCATCGTCTAAATTCAAAATTCAGTTCCAACAAAGATTTCACCTTTCGAACACTTCTCCATGTGTGTGTGTGATTTTTTACAAAGAACTGCATACAACCCGAATTGGTTTTTACTGGTGCCAATTGTAGATTATGATATACATTGTAGTTCATTTTATCATTTCATTTTCCTAGATAAGCTAACACCCAGTTAAGGATCAACACAATTTCTTTTAAGATTTATTTCATGTAGGGCTCATTTTCATCCCTAGCTTCCTTAAGTCATCAAATTTCCTTTTGACGCAAAGACTTCACAGTTGTGATGCGAGCCTCCGGTTACTCAATAATTTCACCAACTCAAGTTGCTCTGCATACTCAATATTTGAGTTTTCGTTTGATGTAAAAGTACTCACGGGGTTCACGATTCTCATGATTACTAAACATTTCAAACAACAGAGTAAGTTTTTATGAGATCCATTTTTTCCTTCTCTTCTTCATTCATTTCTCTTTTATCTTTTTTTTTTGTTATTTTTTTTACGTCATCTCCTTATCTTAGTGTCGTCTTAGGCTTATGGATGAGGATCAAATGAGTGCCAAGTATTTTGACCAACTCTACTAGTTACGTCACCATAAATTCTTTCCAGGTGTGCTTACAATTCCAAGTGCAAGTTATTTTGTGCGTAAACTTTTTTTAGATTGCATTCTGCCAGCGATTTCAAAGTTTAAAAATTATTTTACGAATTTAAATATGCTCATTTTTTTCGAGAGAAATGATACTTTTTGAAACTGAATTTTATTATCATCGAACATTTAAAAATAAGTCATTACATGATAAAGAAAATGATGCAAATGCAATCCTGTGATGATTTGGAACCATGTCATTGCATGGTGGAAGCTTCTACCGGATCTGGTATTCTGCCAGCGTTGATCAGATTCTAGATTTCATGCTCGAGGTGGGCACATCTGTCTGTGTCATGTCTTGGGAACTGATGGAATGAACAGTACAGGGCTGGATCAAGTTCGCTGTCTGACATAGGCTTTGGATTCACCGGTTTCAATATGCCTTGCATCTTAAACTTTTCAAAAATCTTGGACATTGGTTTTTCCAAGTTGGAAAATTTTCTTTTTTGGATGGTGTGCACTTCTGTTGTTCCGTATCTCGAACTCCCTCCATTAATTTTTGCATATTGCCCATAGTTGAAGGGCTTCTTGTACTCTGCTTCCTCTTCTTCTATGTCAATATATGTGTCTTTTAGCTGCTTGAAGTCAAACATCATTGAGATTATTCACCTTAATTTGTTGTATATGGAGGGCTTGGTGTTATTGATGATCCTCTTGATCTGATTCTTCTCCAATGGTCTTGTCTGTTTCTTCAGTAGTTGGCTTCTCCAGTGGTCTACATAGTCTTTGAAGCTTTCCACTTGTTTGTGCTTGGTATTTTCCAAGTCGTAGAGCAACAGATCAATCTCTATGTCCGTCACATATTGGTTGAGGAAGGCCTCCGCCAGTGTCTTCCAGTAATCCTTTATCATATTTTCAAGGTCGTGGTACCATGCCAATACTGCTCTTTCAAGAGATATCCTAAACATCTTCAAGACCTGGCATTTAGTTCGAACTGTTCCCAGTTCTACAAGATTGTAGAACCGGGAACCGAAATCAAACCGGACGGTTCTGATTTTTTTAATTTTAATAATGATTTTTTAAAAAAATAAAATGAGATTAAAAAATTTATTTATAATTATTAATTTGAATTTAGATTACATTAAATTAAAAATAAAATTAAAGAGTTTGAACTTAAATTTTTAAAAACTTAAGTTTCCTACGTATCCTCTAGGGGTGAGAGAAATCAAAACTCACGTAGTTCCATTATATTTTTAAGATAGTTTCCTATTATAATTATTTACTCATCAATCATCATCATTATCGGTGTCGGTTGATCCTTCAGCTCTTATTCTGCTTGCATTTGCAAATGCATTATCGAACAAGTCTTCAAAATCATAGGGGGCATTTTCTTGTTGCATCATATCAGCCCGGGTCCAATCATCCACACATGATGTTGCTTCTAAAGTGCTTGAATGTAATGAACATTGTCTCGCTTCTAAAATATTATCTCCTAAGCTGAAGGCTTGTTCAACCGTAACGGTGGAAACAGGTGCTGCCAGCACCTCTTTAGCAATAATTGATAAAACAAAATAGATATTTTGATATCGGTTCCACCATTCAAGTACTTGAAAATTTTTACGCACTAAACTTTCAGCTGGAAACTCAAAATTGGTAGATAAATAATTATTTATTTCCCGGTTGTTAGTTGTGTTATCCCTATGTTTTTTATTCGTTGTAGTAACCAACGATCACCTACGCTAAGTCTTGAACTAATTACGGGTTCGCTACTAGATTGTCTTAATGATTGCAAGTTATACCTACTAACATAATCATTAAATAAATCATATAAATCAATTTTTATTTTATCTATTATTTTTGTAATATTAATTTCATCAAATATTCCTAAATATGTATAGTAAGTTTGTAAGACACTATTCAACCTAATTTAAATCTATGATAAAAAACTGTGGCAATAAGATAAAGCAATGGAATGTCGGAAAAATAAACCAACCATTTTCTTTTCATAACAGTAATAGCTTCAGTTAAAATAATATCATTAGGATCAGAACTTTCAGCATGCTCATATAGAGTACCAACAATATTCAAACTTTCAACAATAAATAAATTTATTATAGGATAATAAACTCCGCTAAAAATATTTGTAGCATCATTAAAAATTTTTAAAAGTTCTAAAAAATTTCACAAACATCCCAATGACTAGGAAAAAGTGTGATATGTTGAACATGTTGGGGAAAAAAATTACATAATACATTTTTGTATTGGAAAGCTTGACTTCAAAGAAAATAAGTTGAATTCCAACGTATTGGAACATCTCGTGAAAAGTTTACCAATTTAACACAATTTAATTTACAAAACTTGACTCATTCTCTCATAACTTGATAATATGACCAAATATAATTAAGTGCAAACTTAATAGGATCAATGTAACATTCTAAATAAGTTAGATCGTCTTGAACACATAAATTAAGGACATGACATGTACAACGAACATAAAAAATTGACCCCCTAAATTAGGTTGGCATATTTCTTTTAAATCAGTAATTGATGCAGTATTTTCAGATGCATTGTCAAACTAATTGTTAAAATTTTACCTAATAAACCATATTCATCAAAAATTACTTTGATCATTCTATAAATATTTTGTGCAGTATGCTGCTCATCAAAAACTCTAAATGCAATAAGTCATTTTTGCATGTTCTATTATGCATCAATCCAATGACAAGTCACACCCATTTATGAGTGTGTTTGACAATAGTCACTCCAAATATCAGAACAAATAGAAAGACGACCTTTAATATCCTTAAATATTTCATTTAAAATAATTTTACCGTCTTTGTATAATTTAAAATTTTGACGCTTTGTTGTATTTGTAGTCATTTTACAAGTAGCATGATTTAAAGCATTACGACCATAATAAGTAAAAGTAATTTTTTCACCAAAACTTAAAGAAAGATGTGTCATACAAGTAAATTCAGTAAATTCTTCTCTATTTTTAGCATCAAAATATTTAAATAAATATCAAGAACTCGTACCTCTACTAGATGATGCGTACCTGCCCATTTGAGTTTGCGTTGTATCAAGTCCAATTTTAGCGGTATGATATATATCCAAATACTTGTTCGTATTGTCATAGCCGCCAGTAAATTTATAAGATACACCACAATAATTGCATATTATTGCTCTTGGACCCTTACTTTCAGTCTCGACTAAATGAAAATTAATTTTGAAAATATCGGAGGATCGAGACTTAACTTCTCTTCTCTATGTACCGATACTTTGGCTGCTCTCTTGGGTTGACATATTGGATATGGTGTTCTCGGATAAAATTGTCAATTTTTTTTTAATATTAAAGAATGAGAGAATTGAGAATGATAAATTGAAGGTGAGAGAATTGAGAATGAGACTATTATAGAAATTGAGAGAATTGAGAATTGGTATGTTGAAAAAATGAAGAATGACCCATATTTATATATTTTTGGATTATTTTTTTGATACCTAAAATGTCCCTAAAACTAATCGTTTTATTAATGTTATTAAGGGTAATTTAATAATTAGATTTTAAAATAAAAATTAAAAACTTCTTCTTTCCCTGCCAGCCCAACGGCTACTAGCCGTTGAGCCTGTCCTAATTTATACTCCAATAGACTTTTGCACTTGCAAGTAAGAATAGCAAAATCCCTGTGGTGATGGGACCCACTATATTAGGGGCGAATAAATGGATAATTTTATATACTCTTTTGTTGGATAGGTCGGGTATGAATATTGGCATTCCTATTCAAATAAAGGTAAAATCTCTTGTGAAATGGGGACCCGCACATGAGTTCGCGGAGGATTGAGATATTAGGGGTGGTAACATGATATTTTTTGTATCTGTTGATTAAACGGTGCAGATACAGATATTGACATTCGTGTATTATACCCCGGCCCATTGCCGTCCCTACTTGCGAGTAGGCTAAAGAGGAATAAAATTCAAAAAAATACGATGTCATCATTATGAAAAAATTGAATTTTTAATAATGATCTATTAATTAGTTCATTTTAAAACAACCAAGCTATTATTGGCTAAAGCAAAACTTTTCCATTATGAACTACAGAACTTGACACTAGATTTTATAGCTTTAGAACATTTTAGATGACCATTGATTTGTAATTAGTAAATTATATTTATAAAATGGATTATTAATATAAAATTATATTTTTAGTTTTATTATTTTATTGTTGCTAGTCATTTTCTTATCGCATTGTTGTATAACAACTATATTTCAAATTTCATCCACAATGGATGTGGTTTGGTGGTCTATAGCTCAGGATCTCACATTGAGATTATGTGTTCGAATCCAGAGAGTGCGTTTCTTGTAGGAGCCTGAGACAGTCAGAGGTTTTACCTGCTCCGCTTAAGCCCGAAATAGATGGTTTGACGGCGGGATTTTCAACAATTCCAAAAAAATAAAATTATATTTGAAATTTCAAGATGTAATTGTATAGATCTATAATCACACAATAAAAGCAAAACTTACATTTAATTTTTCTTAAGAGAAAATAAAACTTTAATTCAAATTTTTAATTAGATCTTTTGACCACATTAAAAACCCAATTAAATGTACTTCCCTGTCTAATAATTATTTGTAAATTTATAATTAACTAAGCATGTATTGTTTTATGCAATAAAATCTAAGCAATTTTTGAAAACCATGGGCAGCAACTTGTATTGTTTTCCAATGGGAATTACTGTGGCTTTATGATTTGGCATAATATGAGTTATTTTGAGTTAATTTATAATTATGTGATAAGTTTAAATTAATTATATTTTGTTGTTTACTTATAAAAGAGAATAATTCATAAATTTCATTAATGGGTGTTGAGGTTCATTTCTTTTCCGTAAAAAGCCCGCCCAATGGACCCAACAAATGGGGCGCTTATATACCGACACGTGTCTTCCATTCGCCAGGGTTTCATGGTTTTTGCATGAGGTGCCCCGTTACTCCTGGGCAACGATTTTCCGAGGTCAATTATTAAAAATGTAATTATAATAATGGGTTTTTTTTTTTTTTTTTTTAAATTTTATTTTATTTAAATTCTTGAAGTATTTGAAAAAAAAACTTAATTAAGTAGAAATGGAAACAATAGGAAGTACTATTTTTTTTTTTTTTGAATAATTATGATCTTCTAAGTATTAAATTATTCATATTTTCCTTATTATATACGTGAAAAGATTTTATTCAGTAAATTTTGAGTCGTTATGACCGTTTCACAGGATTGGGAGTGAAGTATGAGTGATTTAATATTTCTAAAAATGTTTAACTACTAAGTGATAAAAGAGTAGCTACGCATGGCAATCTATAATGAACATAAAAGATTGAAAAAAAATTATTACGGTTAACCGTTAAACATTAACTAATAATTGTCAAATTTTTGGTTATGATAGTTTTTGTCGTTTTCTTCAAATAACTATAAGGTCGTTATGTTAGATTAGTTCTCACACGTGTCAGCGAAATAATAACTCATGAAGAATGAAAATATACTCAAAAATAACTTCTCAATAATAAATAATGTAAGAACATAATTAAAGAAATTAACTTCACTAAAATCTCATTATCAAACTCCTTTTTTTATAATTCAAAAGGACCGAATACATAACTTTAAGAAAAAAATTTAATATATAAATAATTTCAATAATTTGGCAAATAATCCTCAATTTATAAGATAAGGAAGTAGGAAGAGTCATTTACACACAAAAAAAATGCAAATCTTCTTTAAAATTAACTCCTTGTAAGCACCTCTCAATTGTGGTAATTTGCATTTAATTGTTGAATTTGCTCTAGATTTTGACATTAATAGCTTCAAATATCAACTGTTATAGATAATTTTATTTATAAACTGCTTTTTATAGTTTTAAGAAATGTTTCCAATGGACGTGGTTTTGTGGTGTAGGGCTCAATATCTCATTTTGAGATCTTGTGTTCGAATTCAGGAAGTGCGTTTCTAGTAAGAGTATGAGACAACCAGAGATTTTATCTGTTATACTTAAGTTCAGAATGGGTGGTTTAGCGGCGGAATTTCCAACGACTCCAAAAAAAAAAGATGGGAACAAACTAAATTAAAAAATTGAAAATAAAATTAAAGGTGGAAAATTGTATACTATTATGTGTGTTTTTATCCTTGTAAAGCAACATTGTGACATTTGTAACACCTTCTGACAACCCAAGACTGGTCATAGCTTCATCTTCTCCTATAAATTTTGCTCTTTGTAGTAACAAATTCATCAAGAATATTTTTTGAGTAGTGAGAAAGATAGTCAAAATGAGTCAAACTTTCAAGACAAAACCTTCTTTTGTTAGATTCAATATTTTGGTTGTGGATGATGATTTCACATCTCTCTCTATTGTGTCAGCTATGCTTAAACGCTGGGACTATGATGGTATATTATTATTTGATTAAAATCTCTTGCTTTTGTTTTATTTTCTTTAGCATCATGTTTGCTAATCATCTAAATTCATGGTGATTTGGTTAATTACCCTTTTTTCTTTAACAAAATTATTATTTTAATACTCTTTTTTTTTTTTTTTTTTTTCTCTTGAAAATAATTTTCCCCAATCTAATTAGTCCTTTATTTCCCCTTTCAGTAGAAATTATATCATTTACAATTTTTTTTTGCCCTCATAATTGAGGATTTTCATAATTATTTTTTTTTCCTTGTATGATTTTTTATTTTTATTTTTATTTTTTGCATACAAGTTTTTAGAACATATTTTTTTAATTTCAATCAGTTACATCAAGCTGTTGAAGCAGTGACAATTCGAGTTGTGAACACTGGTGATTTTTTGTTTTTTTCATTTATGACCCATAAATCAAAACCATTTAATTTCCACTTGCATTATATATATAGGTTTCATAGTAGTTTCATTAGTATTATATATATGTTTTACAAAATCTTTATAGTGATGAAAGATTCAACCACAATCTGTTCTTACAATTTCTGGTTTTTTTTGTTTTTGTTTTTTTTTTTTTTTTTTTTTTTTTTTTTTCTTTTGTTAGTATCATGTTTCAAGGACCTTTACATGATCACTGATTGCATGCATGGCTTTCCAGCTCTGTCCAAAATATTTCTTTTGCAGTTAAACCAAGATTTTACCCTTTTTAAGATAAATTTTGACTTGGTTTCATTTCATCCGTATTTTATAAAATACGGAGCCCGATAAATGATAAAAAATCATGTTGATTTTTTTAATTTTTTAATATATTGGATCGGTCTGTGTTTTTTTTATCTTTTAACTGGCGTCCATATTTATAAAGTGTGAGAACACCTGTACCATAACAAAGACTCAATCATATTAAAAATCGTGTTTTTTTTTTTTTTTCTTTTAGTACATTAGATTAGTCTGTGTTTTTTAATCTTTTAACTGGTGTCGGTATTTTATAATGTGAGGACTCTAACATTAGAAAATGACTCATAATTCCCTTTGTTGGATTTCAGTTGTGAGTGTGCGACGGCCGGTTGAAGCATTAGCTACAATTCGGGTTCAGCAAGACATAGATCTCGTTGTCACTGACCTTCATATGCCTGAGATGAATGGCCTTCAGCTGCAAAGACAAATTAATGAAGAATTTAATAATTTGCCTGTCATGGGTATGTTTAATTTCACCAATATAATAATAATTAACAGTGACATTTAAAAAAAAAAAAATTAAATTGACTTGTACTAAATTACTATTTCATTTTTCAGTAATGTCATCTGATGATCGGGAGAATGTCATAATGAAAGCCCTAGCAAGTGGAGTTGTGTTTTATATAGTGAAGCCATTGAACCCAGTTGATCTAAAAAATGTGTGGCAATATGCTGTTACATCAAAAAAAGGAAAATCGATTTACATTGCTGGAAGCTTTGAAGGAGTTGGATCCTCATCAGATGACAAATTATCTTTTGATGAAATTGTTTCTTCATCATCTGTTAATGAAGAAAAGAAAAACAAAAAGGATTCTAAAAGAAAAGCTTTGAAAAATGGTAAGTGTGGTGAGCAAGGAGAGACTGTCATCTCTGCTCCCAAGAAGGCCAAGGTTGCTTGGACTAATTCACTTCACAATCGCTTCTTGCAAGCAATTAGACATATTTCTCTTGAGAGTATGTTGATTTCTAAATAGATATCGTTATCATTGTAGTCGATTTCACTTAATAAGAAAATATCTTGGTATCGATATCATTATTAATATCTGTTGTTATATGAAATTCTCGCAGAAGCTGTTCCGAAGAAAATCCTTGAGTTCATGAACGTTCCAGGATTGACTAGAGAAAATGTAGCAAGCCATTTGCAGGTTTGTTAGTTTCTTAAGCTTTAAATTTTATGCGTAACATTATTTTATGTAGTAATAGGCATGTTTTAAAATATTTCTATAAGATAAATTATAGGGCATATACACAAAATTGTTGGATAAAAATATATTGTTGACAGAAAAAAGAAATACAATCTCCGGAGAGACCTATGTTGTCACATGAGATAAGGACTAGTAGGTCTTGTTTGCCCACTTTAATCGGTAGGCTTGATCCTAATAATGATGCTTCCCCATTCCTGAGAACTTCATAAAAAAATATTGTCACCCAATGACCTTGGCATCCAAATAAAAAATAATTCAGAAAAGATAAAGGTCCTAATTAAAATTTAGCTAATTTATGTTTTTGCACTCCCAGTTTCGGATTTTAGATTATGGCCTCATCATCACCCTTTAAACTCCAAAATCTTGATTCTGCCAATTTTTTTCCCCCAGAAATATCGAATCTTCTTGAAACGGGTTGCAGAGAGAGGCGCTGGCGTTGCGTCAAAGAACTTCACACATAGATCAAGCTTTGCCGCAGCCCATTCCGAAATGATGTTACAAGAAGCACAAGAGTATGCACAAATTAGGGAAAAGCAGCAGAAGCAGAAGCAACAAATGATGAGACGATGTGGAGGTGGCATCTCGTCTCTCAATGGTACCATTAATGCTTCCTCCTTAGGCTTCCCAGGCCTCGGAGATTCAAGCAGCAACTCTGTGTCTCAGCTTGGGTTGTTAGGCAATCAAGCTAATAATTTTCACATCAATCACTTTTTGGCAATAATACAAATCCTCTCTATCAACCAAACCCAATCACCACTTTCGGCACAGGATCAAATGACTTGGGATCAAATTCATTGTCAGGTGGAGCTTCATCTTTCAGTGGGTTCGGTACACCGAGTTGGAACCCTAGTTACGGTTCAGGCCTTGAGAATATAGGAACTATCAACAATAACCCATATTCAAATTACGCCGGAATTCAACTCAATGGCTATGGCTTCATCAATGGGACTGCTGGCAATGAAGGTGTGACTACTGGACTAACGGGTAATGCAACAGTTGATCAATTAGCACCAGGGGATTCTTCTTCTTCTTCTTCTTCTGCAGCGTTTGCTAATGACAATGAACAGGACAATACTTCATTGCTGCCACCATTGTCATCACTTCAACAATATGGTCTCAGCAACAATGCACAAAATGATTTTACTAATTCTAATTTTGTTAACATAGCTCAACCTGAACAATTTGGTGAAGGTATTGACTTTGGTGACTTTCTCTTTGACACATCAGAATATCAAATCCTTTTTCAGGTATGGAAAGTACATTAAGCATTTACTCTGTTCAAGTGTAATTTTTTTGGCAAATTTATTATGCAATAATGACTCATTTGGTGCTTTCACTAAAATCTGATGATCCTAGCAACAAAGGAGGGAAGGTGCTCTGAATCCCAACTCTGTTAGTGGCTCTGTTACACATCAAGCTCAGCTCAATCTTCCGATCGATCAATCCCAGAATACTGATTCTTGGAATGAACCAACTCTTGAACAGGCATGTCCAATTCTAATTCTTATTTGACACTTGATTTTATTCCACATATTTCCTAGTGTTTTGTTAATTTTTATTACTAATGCTAATTACTGTACCCAGCTTCGTGAGATAGAACAATTTCTGAACGAAGAATTAAGCAGCAATGAGTATTATCCAAGCTATGATCAAAACCCTAATCAGCTGGCAAGTTTATTTGTCTCTTACTATCATTATATTCCTTTTCTGCTTACATTGGATCCTCCCTAAAAGCATCTCGCATTAATCCTAATTGTTCATATGTGTGCTCGTAGCTGCAGCAACGCAACCAAAACAATCTCAACAACTCTGATGATGAGCTAAATGGCCTGATCAATCTGCGCGAAAATTCTCCTTCAGGAAATCAGGCATGCCTATATATCAATGGCGTCATTTATAAAAATTTGAATTTCCCTTGTAAATTTTGGTTCTAAGTAATTAAATAAATTTTCTGCAGGGTTGGGATGACGAGTTCTTCGACTCCCTATTTCAAAATGATCCCTAATGAGAGAGAGTGGCAACCCAGTGAGGATTTTAAATCCAATCATGAGGAGAATCTTCTATATACCTTGTATATAGTATATAAGTTGAAGAATTAATATTTGTTTGATCTGGAACTGGCGTTGAACTTTGTCTTGCAGTTGTGTAATAAATATCTTAATTTGGTTTGTAATAGTTTATGTTTGAGCTTGATACCTAACTGAACATGTTATGTATTGTTTGATGTAAAATTTAATGATTTTATAAGTTAATTTATACTCTCAGTTTAATACTTATAAGTTAGCTTATACTCTCATATAATACTCTCTACCAAACGGTGCAATATTTATTTTTTATTTTTTGGAAACGTTGAAAACTCCGCCGCCAATCCACCCAACCCGAGTTTAAACAGAACGGGTAAAATCTCCGACTGTCTCATACTCTTACAAAAAAAACATCCCCTGGATTCGAACGTAGGACCTGAAGGCCTGATTCTGACCTATACACCATCATCTTTAGTCTTTAGGACAAACGGTGCAATATGTTTGTGTGTATTATATCTCAAAACCTATTTTTAAAAGTATTTTGATAAATATTTATTTTCCAAATATTCTCATTTAATTGTTTTTTTTTTGAATTATTATTATTATTATTATTATTATTATTATTATTATTATTATTATTATTTTATAAAACCTCAAAATAAGACTTTATTTTCCTAATTAGATAAATAGCATTTTTGAAACTCCATTAACAACAACATAAATAATAATATAATTTTTTGCCGAAAAACCTTTGTGAACAGAAGTCCGGAAATGATTCCATTCTGCAAAAGACCATCGTCATATACTCTCACTTCTTTGTAAATGAGCACAACAAAGGAACAAAAAGTTTTTTTTTATTACACTATTTTAGAAAATGAAAAATAATAAATACGTATAAGAAGTATTGGTATTATAATATTTTATGTCCCGAAGGGGTGTGACTTGGTGGTGTAGGGTCCAGGATCTCACCTTGAGGTTCTGGGTTCGAATCCAGAGGGTGCACTTCTTGTAAGAGTCTGAGACAGCCGGTGGTTTTACCTGCGCCGCGGCCACTACAAAAAAAGGGTCTTTAGCGTCGAAATTTTTCGACGCTAAAGTACAAATTTTTGACGCTAAAGGTTATTAGCGTCGAAAATTTTCGACGCTAATTTTCGACGTTAAAACTTGGACGAGAAAGACAATTAGCGTCGAAATAAAAAATTTCGACGCTAAAGTACAATATTTTGCGTCAAAAATATTTCGACGTTAAAACATGTATTTGGCGACGAATAATTTCGACGCCAAAAAGTTGACCTTTAGCGTCGAAATATTCGACGCTAAATGTGATATAATATTAAAAAATATATATCATTTTATTACCTTTAGTGTCGAATATTTCGACGCTAAAAGGTATAAGAATATTATTATTACAAATTAATCTCAAACTAATTTCATTACAAAAGTAATTAAATTTGTTATAAAATTATTACAAATTTTTTTAAAAATTTATAATAATGACATTTTTATTGATATAAAACTAAAATTACAAATTTTATCACAATAACAAAATATAAAATGATATTTTTATGATATAAAACTAAAATTACAAAATTTATCACAACAAAAAAATATAAAATGATAAAATACAATGATAAAATACAATTTTCCATCTTCACTTTCATTTTCTTCATTATCATCAATTTCACCATTTCTTCATCTTCATATTCCCCTACAAAAATAAAATAAAATATTAGATGTGAATATAAAATACAAAACAAAACATTTAAGGAAAAATAAATTTAGAGAGGAAATAAGAGTATGAGAGAAAGAAAGTGATAATAGAAGAAATGAAAGAGCAAATGAATTTATAGGCAAAAAAAACCTTTAGCGACGAAAAGGATTTCGTCGCTAAAAATCCTCAAATAGCGGGAATTTTTCCGCCAAAATTTTGATCTTTAGCGTCGAAATATTTGACTTTTAGCGTCGAATAGTCGCTAAATGTCAAAATTTAAATTTAAATTTATTAGGCGGTAAATTCAAATTTTTTAAGGGGGAATTCGAAAATTTTAAAATTAACTTTTAGCGTCGAAATTTAAATTCGACGCTAAAGGTTGTACCTTTAGCGTCGAAATTTAGATTCGACACTAAAGGTTCAACCTTTAGCGTCGAAATTTAGATTCGACGCTAAAGCTCAACCTTTAGCGTCGAATTTTTTGACTTTTAGCGTCGAAAATTTAGTCGCTAAATGTCAAAATTTAAATTTGAATTTATTAGTCGATAAATTCAAATTTTTTAAGGGGGAATTCGAAAATTAAAATTAAACTTTAGCGTCGAAATTTAGATTCGACGCTAAAGGTTGAACCTTTAGCGTCCAAATAATATTTCGACGCTAAAGGTTCATCCTTTAGCGTCTAAATAATTTTTTGTCGCTAAATGATGGAACATTTAGCGTCGAAATAGAAATTCGACGCTAAATCATCAATCCTTTGGCGTCAAATAATTATTTCGACACTAAAAGATAAACCTTTAGCGACGAATCTAATTTCGACGCTAAATCATCAATCCTTTGGCGTCAAATAATTATTTCGACACTAAAAGATAAAGCTTTAGCGACGAATCTAATTTCGACGCTAAAGAGTTTATTGGCGTCGAAAAAAATTTCGACGCTAAATGTTTGGACGCTAAAGATCTATTTTGTTGTAGTGGGCCCAGAATGGGTGGTTTGGTGGCGGGGTTTCCATCGTTTCCAAATAAAAAAAATAAAAAAAATAAAAAAAATTATAATATTTTATTATTATTCATAATAAATTTTACATTTTACTATTATATTTTATAAAACACTTCAAGAAATAGGATCCTCGGTGTCCAAAGATTTAACGTTGCCAAATAAATCGTCGCTAAATGTATTATTTAGCGTTGCCAAAACCAAGTGACGCTAAAAGTAACAATATCTTATGTCGAGGAAACCGACATTAAAATTACAACATTTATCCTCGCTAACGTACTTTATGTAATACCTCATTTTATTATTCCATTATCATTTTTTCCTTTTTTCTCTTTAAACCTAACTAATCTCCACCACCTTATTATCACACGTAATGTTTTTATTTGTCCCTTAAATCAAACAAAATAATCATCACCCACCTCTTACCCTACTAACCCACAACCACTTCTATTAATAATCAAACACACCTTAACTTTTATTTTGATTTTGATATGATCCAAGAATGGTGTGAAGTGCAGAGTGTTGAGCTATTAACAGAGGGAATTTGAGAGCATTTTCAGGGAGTTTTTAGAGAGAATAATGAAACTAATATAGAGAGAAACAGTTAGAAAGAGAAAGTGTGTCCAGATAGAGAAATTGCCTCGTTCGACGTCGTCCGATCTCCGTTTCAATCAAGTGACCACATATAGAGAATGCTTTCGATGAGACAAATCCAACAGCACTGGTCCGCTGCCGAGAAGATGTTGCACGTGCTCTCACTCGCCACCATATCTCCACCTCCACGCGCCGCTGCGTGTGTACCTCACCTCCCGAACCAGAATTTTCCTGTTGTCGAGATACGCAGTGGGACACTTCATTTGCCCAAATCTGACATTCGGTTGTTGAGAAACGAGCCAAAAATGATCGTTATCGTCATTTGATAGTTTGTCGGTAACCACTGTGCTTCAACCATCACCACCATCATCACTGTGATACTTGTGACGTATACTGATCATTGCTTCCTTCGTTATGAAATTTGGAGGTCGTTAGAACTTGACACATGATTGTTACCGTTTTGGGGGTGTAAATGTAAGATTTTGAAAGTTTTGGACTTAAATGTATATTGGCATGATTAGGAGTGTAATCTACAAATTCTGACTTTTATAGGTTAATCAGTAATATTGGAGAGTTTTATAATTATATAGACATAATAGAAAATTTTGGGGGTTAAATTGGAAATTTAGAAAGTTTTGGGGTAAAATAATAATTTTAGCAAAGTTGAGGGATCTGATCGTAATTTTATATTTTTTAGATCTTAGCAAAGATATAGACATATAAAGGATTTTTGCATAGATTGAGGTAAGTATAACGCACGATGATTCCCTTAACATAATTATTTGTTGATTGATGGTTGTGGTGAAAGTATATATATATATACTTATTGGTGAGGTGTTGTGATATTTTATATCGTACCGCAAGTGTACGGTGTCAAGTTTTAGTATAAATCAGTGAAAGAGTGTCGAACCCACATGGATTGCGTTCACTCGCACTAAATACTAAAATTGATAATCCTAACTTTATTTAGACAATAATTAACAAAGATTTATTTAAATAAATAAAATAATAAAATAATAAAATATGAGGAACTAATACGATAGAGATTCCGGATCCTGATTTCACCTAGCTGTCGCCTATGTATTTGTCATGCCAATTCATCTTTGTTCAGTTAAATTGTTTATAAGTCAAGACTCCTAAAATATCCACTCCCTCTCTCGAGTGCCGAGTGAAAATATCATCAACTACAGACTTCGATATCTCTATAAAAATCAAGTAGTTAACAACTCATTACGCTTTGTGATTCTATATTAACGACTTCAAAGGAACTACAAATTCTCTCGAACTCTATAAAATCCTAGGTATATTCTCTAGATCCATTCAAAATCCACTCTCTCCGGTGATAGATCCTAAACATTCATCATCTTCAATTGCGGCCAACAATCAATAAGCATTAAACTCAAAAGAATATAAATAAATCAATAAGACTTCATAAAACAATTAGCAAACAATTACAAGGTTCAAGCATCGATTACATCATTCTCCAGAATTAAGGAGTTTAGTTCATGACAATAGATAAAAATAATAAGAATAATGTCATGAATCTAATGGAAATCATTAGAGTTCTAAGAAAGAAATAAGATGATAAAACCGAATTGAATCTCTTCCTCTTCGGATGACACCGCCTTTGTCTCCTCTTGTTGCTATTCAATCCTCCTCATTGGATCTCTCTAAAATATGCATTTTAGTGTTTTGTGCTGTGTATTAGCCTCTTCTTTGAGCATTGGATGAAGTCATGTATTTATAATAAAGTATGGTGGATATTGGGTGTCTTAGAAACCCTAAAAATCATGTTCTGGTACGCTCAACTTTCTCCCGCAGCGCCGTGGCCCTGGTTTATTGGCGCCACGGCGCTCTCCTCTCGGCATTCAGTATGGGGCGCGCTACTGAGGGCGCTGTGGCAGCTGTCAATTGGTGCTGCGGCGCTTGGCTGGGACTCATGAGGCTTGCTGGCGCTGTGGCGCCAGAACTTGGGCGCCGCGGCGCCAATAATAATCTTCTCACTGCTTCATGCGTCTTAGTTCTGTGCTCCCGTGCTCGTCTGATGCATCCATATGGTCCCAAAATACGTGCAAATGTCCCAAGATCCATGTATTAATGCTCATGTAAATAAAACATAAAATAAACTATAAATGACATTAAATGGCACGAAACATAACAAAATAATATGCTAAGGATGTTAGAATAAGTGGGTATAAACCACACTTATTAAACACCCCCAAACTTAAGGTTTTGCTAGTCATGAGCAAAGACAAAATAAAAACTAAATTCAAATTACCAAATAAAAAATACTAAATTAACTAAGCCACTTTCGTAGGGATCACAATTGTATTTAGCGTATGCAACAAGCCTTTAAACCCCTAGGCGACCCTAGTGGACGAGTTATAGTCTCGTGAGGGCTTACAGCGACGACACCCACAACGTCATTCACAACATGCAATCATGCAAAAATATAAAAATAACAAAAATATAGTCCCGATAGTTATGCATAAAATTATCCTCAAAGAAAGCTTATAAATGAAATTAGAGAACCTTCAAAGTATGCAATGCGACTCAAATCAAAATTCTTGAATAAATTATCTAAGCTAGACTCACGATGTGTGTGTGTGTAAAGGTTCATTCACAACTTGATTCCTAAGTAAGACAATTTAATGATTTTATTTAAAAATTGGGATCGATGGGTCAAACCAACCTAGATATCTCAATTACGCTATGTAATTGCTTTATTTTGTGCTCAGTATGATATAATTTTTTCTTTTTGTCATTTCTTATCTCTTTTTGCACTTTTTTTTTTCAACTCACCTACCCTTTAAGGTAGCATTTCTCCTCATGGTGGTCCTAATACTCGCCCATGGGTAGCTTCACGGTTATCGGTTATATGTGGTTTATTTTCTTTCTTTAGAGACTTTTTTTCTTTTATTTCTATCCATACCATATATCATAACACTAGCAAATCAAGATAGACATCTAAGCAAACAGTCATTCATCGACATGCAATTTCTTCAACTAATCACCTTGTCAACTACTTAAGTTTTCACTGCTAAAATCTATAATTGAGTGCTTACGAGTCTAACATAGATCAACTACTCAAGGCATCAGATAAAAGTAAATTGGGCACTTATCGTTTCTAAAATTTTACCCATAAACAAACAGAATTCATCATAGGATTTATGCTTTACTATCTAGGACTAAAAACAAATTTTTTTTTTCAACTCAAACAAATAAAGTACCAGGAATACATGCACACACCCCCAAACTTAAAACTTACATTGTCCTCAATGAAAGATTAATATAAAGAAACCAGATTAAGAAACAACACTACCGTGCATGGAGTTGATCAGGCTCCTGCTGGTTAGAATTTGGTTGCGTGGGCGTTGTGTGTCTCGTGCTACCTGCATAAATAGCATGCAAAACGAATAAATAAACAAATATCACTCAATAAAATAAAAATTTAAAAATAAAGAAAAAGAAAACTAATAATAAAACAAATGCAAGGGTTGCCTCCCTGCTAGCGCTAAGTTTAACGTCTTCAGCCAGACGCAACCACCCAAATGGTGGTTATCGTAGCTTCTTCTTTTGTATCCACTGGCTGCTTTGACATGAAAAAGATAGCTTGGCAGCTGTGGCAGTTTATCCAAATACCCCTTACTACTGCTTGGTTATGGAGGAAGTAATCTGCTCAATCTGTGTTTTTAAGGACTTTATTGTTGCCCCGATATTTTCCATGTGTGTCTCAATATTGTCTAGCCTTGACTCATTCTTCTCAAACCTTGCTGAAGTATTAGCAACAAACATGCTCATGAAGTCTTCGAAGGATGATTTCTGCTCAGCTCTTTGATAGTCGAAACCAGATGAATGTTGCAAGACATTCTCTGTATTAGCATATGATAGGTTTGGGTGATTACGGTTAGGCACATGATTTCCTCTATAGCTGTTGAAGTTCCGATTGTTCATATATTGGACTTGCTCAAAGTTCGAGTTTCCTTCTAATAACCGCATATTTATAGTTACCACTGATTCAATAGATGGTACTCATGGATTTGTCAAGCTGCTACTTGAGTAGATAAGGTGGAAATCTGAGCTGTAAGTGCCACAAGAGGGTCTACTTCATATATTCCTGCCACTTTGGTCACCGTAGCACGTTCACTTGGCCATTGATAATGGTTAATGGCCATTTCTTTAATAGATTGTAGGCTTCCTCAGCTAATTTCTTGAATAGAGCTCCCCCAGCTGATGCATCAACCACAGTCCTATTCGAACTATTCAGCCCATTATTGAATAACTAAATCTGGACCCAATCTGCATAATCATGTTGTGGGCAACTTCATAGTAGATCCTTAAAGCGCTCTCATGCTTCATATAGAGTCTCAGTCTCCAGCTGCTTAAATATACTGATTTCTACCCTCAGTTGAGCTGATTTAGCTGGTGGAAAGAACCTCTCAAGAAATTTCATGGCCATATCCTGCCATGTCATGATACTCCCCGTCTGTATTGATTGAAGCCAATCCCACGCTTTATCCCATAAAGAGAATGAGAATAAGCGTAGCCTGATAGCCTCTTTACTCACGCCATTCATCTTTATGGTATCTGCGATCTCCAGGAACATCCTTAAGTGCAAGTTGGGATCCTCTACAGCTGAACCCCCAAACTGATTTCTTTGTACCATGTTGATCAATGCAGGTTTTAACTCAAAATTATTGGCGTTAATTGGTTGATAGGAAATCCCAGAATAGGTATCATCAATGATCAGTTTGAAATGATCTTTGATTTCCACTTAGCGTGGGTTGTTCTCTATGTTTTCAGTTGCCATTGCTTCTTGTTCAATTTTTTTTTCTTTAGTTCCTTAGTCTCCTCGCTGTTCTTTCTATTTCAGGGTCAAACAGGAGCGAGTCGAGACTTGTGGATTTTCGCATTCATTGAAGCACCAAAAGGAAAAGAAAAAAAAATCAATAAACAAAATAAAAAAAACAAAAAAACAAAATAATAACTAAAAATAAAAGATAAAAATCTAAATTAAAGCTAAGATTACTTGGTAGTAGTATTAATGTGAATTAAAAAACAATTCCCGGCAACGGCGCCAAAAATTTGTTGTGATATTTTATATCGTACCGCAAGTGTATGGTGTCAAGTTTTAGTATAAATCAGTGAAAGAGTGTCGAACCCACATGGATTGCGTTCACTCGCACTAAATACTACAATTGATAATCCTAACTTTACTTAGACAATAATTAACAAAGATTTATTTAAATAAATAAAATAATAAAATAATAAAATATGAGGAACTAATACGAGAGAGATTCCAGATCCTGATTTCACCTAGATGTCTCCTATGTATTTGTCATGCCAATTCATCTTTGTTCAGTTATATTGTTTATAAGTCAAGACTCCTAAAATATCCACTCCCTCTCTCGAGTTCTGAGTGAAAATATCATCAACTACAGACTTTGATATCTCTATAAAAATCCAGCAGTTAACAACTCATTACGCTTTGTGATTCTATATTAACGACTTCAAATGAACTACAGATTCTCTCGAACTCTATAAAATCCTAGGTTATATTCTCTAAATCCATTCAAAATCCCCTCTATCGAGTGATAGTCCTAAACATTCATCATCTTCAATTGTGGCCAACAATCAAGAAGCATTAACCTCAAAAGAATATAAATAAATCAATAAGACTTCATAAAAAAATTAGCAAACAATTACAAGGTTCAAGCATCGATTACATCATTATCCAGAATTAAGGAGTTTAGTTCATGACAATAGATAAAAATAATAAGAATAAGGTCATGAATCTAATGGAAATCATTAGAGTTCTAAGAAAGAAATAAGATGATAAAACCGAATTGAATCTCTTCCTCTTCGGATGACACGCCTTTGTCTCCTCTTGTTGCTCTTCAATCCTCCTCCTTGGATCTCTCTAAAATATGTGTTTTGGTGTTTTGTACTGTGTATTAGCCTCTTCTTTGAGTATTGGACGAAGTCATGTATTTATAATAAAGTCTGGTGGCAATTGGGTATCTCAGAAACCCTAAAAATCATGTTCCGGTACTCGCAGCTTTCTCCCGCAGCACCGTGGCCCTGGTTTATTGGTGCCACAACGCTCTCCTCTCGGCATTGAGTATGGGGCGCCTGTCAATTGGTGTTGTGGCGCTTGGCTGGGACTCGTGAGGCTTGCTGGTGCCGTTGCACCAGAACTTGGGCGTCGCGGCCCCAGTAATAATCTTCTCACTGCTTCCTGCGTCTTAGTTATGTCCTCTCGTACTCATCTGATGCATCCTTATGGTCCCAAAACACGTGCAAATGTCCCAAGATCCATGTATTAATGCTCCTGTAAATAAAACATAAAATAAACTATAAATGACATTAAATGGCACAAAACATAACAAAATAATTTGCTAAGGATGTCAGAATAAGTGGGTATAAACCACACTTATCATGAGGTCATATTAAGAGTATGAGTGCTTTACTTACAGAGCTTTTTAAGTCCACTCTATTTTTCCCAAACATCTTAGGTAGTTCACAAGTACATCAACAACAGTACCAGATTTGATCCACTTGCCACAGTCGCTTTTCGGGTTAGTCCAAACATTTAAGATATTATTTTCATATATTCTTAAGACTTGTGATGCATGACCGGCGTAAACACACACGTATAACGCAAGCGCACGTATCGTTCAAGTAGTATAAAAATATTGATCCCACGAGGACTTAATTCATACTGTTGTTATTAATTATTGAATCTATTTATTTACAAATATCTAATTGAGGGAGAAGGAATTGATTGCTTGAATGATTTGATTTGTAGATTTGCCAAATAAATAAATAAATAAAAAGACAAAAGATAATACTAAGGAAAATAAAAAGACTCAAAGATCTAGGGTTGTTAATCTTTCTAATATCAATTAAAAGATAAAGTAGTTAAATCATAGTTGGGTAATTTATTGAATTATTAATCTGGAACACTAAATTATGTAAAAGCCTCTTCCGATGGTCATTTACAAATACCTAGAATAATCAAATTGAACCATATGTCTATGTCAATTAAATTACCTAGATTCATTAAGATTAAATTCCAATTATTGATTACCCCCGCCCGACAGGTATATGTCTATCCTGTAAGGAAATCTATTAAAGGTTTATCTATCCTTAAAGAAGATCGTGGGTTGTTGAGTATAAGGTCTTTAAACTTAAAATCCCTATGTCTAGTTCATTTTAAGTTTTATCTAATCAATTTTATTAGTGATCAGTTAATAAAAAGGCATTAAGGTTATGACTCAACAAATAATTCTTTTAGTAACCCAAACTATAATCCAACCCTTTTTTAAATCGGTAATATTAGATTTTATCACAACCCTAGATAACTAACTTAGTTATAACACATAGCTAAAGCTGATATAAACTTTAAAAGACATAAAATGAAATTGCTGAAAAGTAATAAAAAGAAATGCTAAGGTAAAAGGAATTAACTTCTACTATTCACTATTTAGATATCTCCCATAAAATAATATATAATCTTGTGATATGTTAAACCAACCGTCTAGAATGGCGGTATCCTGATTAAGTCAAATTCAAATATACCAGCCATAAGGCGGAACAAAAATATAAACTTAAACCAACCGACCTAGAATGGCGGTATCCTTTATTAATTCAGATTTTAAATAGTTTATATATTATATTTTAAGGGAGATTAATCTAAATAGCAAAAGTAAAAGTATTACCTTATTATCTCAGCATGGAGGAGTTACCCCCTCATAGAAGAATAGAATTACTATTACAAAGCGTAAATAAAACTGAAAAAGAAGAAAATATGAAGAACTCTCAATTTATTTATAAGGATTTCAGAGGAAGAGGTACATTTGAAACTAAAAATTCGAAATCTATTTATAGGCAAAAAAATCTAATTTTTTATTATTATTTTTCTGATTTTTATTTTTTTATTATTTTTCTGATTTTTATTTTTTTATTATTATTTTTTTTGGATCGCTAAATTTTCGACACGTGGCATGGTGTGCTAAAAATGACGGCTCGTTGAATCTTTGACATGTGGCATGGTGGTGCAATTACCAAAATACCCTCGGTGTCGGGACGCCTAAAATTACCAAAATACCCTTTTTTCCAAATTTCACAATTTTGCTCCAAATCACCTCCAGAATATCTTGAAACTTTATTTTGGTGTGGGAATGCCCAAAATTACCAAAATAACCGTTTTTGCCAAATTTCACCAAATTTCACAGTTTTGCTTCAAATCACCTCCAGAATGTCCTGAAACTTTATTTATCTACAAAATAACACAAAACACATCAAAATATTCACAAAACTCAAGAAACTATACAAAATATTAAGTTAAATGAGTGGGAAATAGTGATACATTTACCACTCATCACACCCCCAAACCTAACATTTTGCTAGTCCTCGAGCAAAATAAAATAACATAATAAAATTTAACTAAGCCACTTTCGTAGGGATCACGATTGCATTTAGCATATGCAACAAGCCTTTAAACCCCTAGGTGTCCCTAGTGGACGAGTTGTAGTCTCGTGAGAGTTTACAGCAATGATACTCACAAACATTTTATAAAACTAAAAAGGTAGTGAAATTAATGCACACAAAAGCAAAAAGACAAGAGAAAATAGAATAAAGAAGTTAGTGACTAATTAGATGAAACTTCTACTCCAAGTTACTAGTTTGTTTTGTTTCATTCTAAATTACTGAATAAGTAAATTCTCCGATTATATTTACCATTCTCCATATACACAACCAACAAAATATTAAACAACTCATTTTTGCCCACAACGGTCATAAGTGCAGTTGATAAGAGAGTAATATTTTTGTCCTAAAGTTCTATCAGATTTCACACTTTTTGTAGTAATAGAATAAATTTTCTGATTTTTCTGATTTTTTTTTTCTTTGATTTTTTCTCTATTTTTTATTTATATAAAATATCTTCCATCTTTGTAGCGAGCTTTAGGCCGGTGGCTCCCAAACCAGTTGGCTTTAGAGCATCAGGTGTTTAAGACACCCCTAAGGACTTAATTACTCAGACTTCAGATATATATATATATATATATATATATATTTTTTCATCATTTTTGATCCATGTAACGAGCTTTGGGCCAATGACTCCCAAACCAGTTGGTTTTAGGGCACTAGGTGTTAAAACACCATTACAGACTTAATAACTCAGATCTCAGACGGTTTTTTTTTTTTTTATTCCATCACTTTTTGAGATGCTTTTCCAATTAAACTATAGCACTGAATATTACAAACTTTTCAAATACGCCTCATGTCTGTATGTTACTATGTATGTTGATAATACCTGCCAACTAAGTATATGAAGATCCATTTTAGTCAATTTTAAGGAGAATTTACAGATTAAATAATTCAGAAGTGAATAAACAAAAATTAACTTGTTTCGAATTAGGTTTAAAATACGTATCAGGAGTGAGAATTCCTTACACAGCTATTTCTTACCAATTTCATTTTTTTAGTCAACATAACAACAAAACATTTCTACTGGTCATATAACTATAATTTACATGTGTTTTTAGAAGTTTAATCAAAGGCTCTCGCTGACGAAGGATTGTTCACAACTAGGACTCCCCACTCAAGGGTTCAAGCGACCAAGTGAACGCACCTTTTTATACCTTATGGTACGTGCCAACGAATTTATGGTGTGTGACTAACTATCGAATGGACTTCCCGTTGTAGATTCCTCAGAGGGAAGGTGGAGCGAGGCTCACTTAAGTACCCTACCCCCTTAGGCTCTTATCGCTTGATGTCAGGAATAAACAACGAGTCCTCCAAACTAGTCTATCACAACAAGCTACAGGTGAATGATTATCTAGGTGCCTTCACAGCTTTTCCTTATAAAAAGGTAGTGAGTGAAAGAAGACACCAAACCATCACCTAGCTATAAATATGCCTTTTTTATTTTTGAATTTTTTGAATTTTTTTTTTCAATGTCTTAAACAGTAAAAGAAGAGTTTAGAAGATCATACCTGATTAGCTGAAAATCTACAGGAAAATTAAAGGTTAAGATCTATAATAAATTGCATGGGTGGCTCCCTGCTAGCGCTAAATTTTTCGTCTTCAGCCAGACGTGACTGAAATCCATTTGTCAAGGCGGTTTCGGCGTCGTTTTGGATGTCCTATTAAAGACAATCCCGTGTGCGTTGCTTTTGAAAGGTCTCTTCCAACAGTAAAGTGGCAAAAAGAGTTTTGTCTCATTCAGTGCTTGTGCCACCTTTTTAATCTTTGTTGCTCCAGTGATTCCTGAAAAGAAAGAAAGAAAATGATGAGGTCTTGTATGGTGCTTGACTTGGAATGGGATTTCCATTATGTCAAGCTTCTTGGCGATATCTTTGATTTGTACTCCCCAATACAACGATGTTTCTCCTGAATGCTCTAGATTTTCAATTTGGTCAGACATTTGCTCCTCCATTTGCTCTGCTTCTTGCTCCACATTTTCTTCACAGATGAATTTTAGGATCTCAGCATTCAGTTCTTCATCTGTCATCTGTGAAATACATGCTCCTGAAATATCAATGTGAGAATGTAAAGAAATGTCAGATTTTAGGTCTTCATCCTCTGATCTGAGTGAACTGATTGGCTTAGGTAGATCATCTTCAAACATTAGTGCAAAGCATTCTCCAAGATCTGCATTCTGAGGATGGAAAGTTTCATCCTTCCTTGTTGGTGCAGGTGGTACAAGTAACTCAGCTTCTTCATCCTCGTCAGAGTCAGAATAATAAAAATCAAATTGAGACTTTGTTGGTGCAGGCTCCTAAACTGATACCTCTGATTCTTGATACTGCTCAGCCTCGTCCTCTGTTATGATGTCATGATGAATCTCAGGATATTCGAAGACTTCTTCAATATTATTTGAATTTGCTCCGTGAGATATGTGATTCAGGTTCTCTGTTAATTGTCTAACTTGATCTGTCATCCTTTGTATAGACGCCGCTTGACTCTGAATTTGTACATCAAATTGAGCTTCCCGTTCCTCGAACAAATTTTTGAGCATGTGAATCAACTGATCTTCCTCTGATGGATCTGGTTCTTGATGAAGATCGTAGATAGATGGTGGATAAGATGGAAAATGTGATGATTCTACATACCTTGAATGATTCCAATAATTCTGCCACTCTGAAAGGTATATACATTGATCGCTCTAGTGGTTACCATCACATATTACACATCTCCCCATTTCATTCTGATGAGCAAATGTAGTGTTGCTTGGTTCTGGCTTCCAATGATAGTTGTTGGGCTGGACAACAGGCCTCAGAAAACTAGACTGTTGCTCCCAGATTTGGGGTGTATCTTTTTCTAGTAAAGCTCGTAATGTTTCAAAATGTTCCATTTGTTTTTTCGATCACCTGAAAACAAAAGAAAAAAAAATAAAAAGTACAAATAATAATAAAGAAAATTAGATATAAGTAAATTAGATAGCTTCAAAATTAATAACTCAAGAAATATAAGTCCCCGGCAACAGCGCCAAAAAACTTGACCGGCGTAAACACACACGTATAACGCAAGCGCACGTATCGTTCAAGTAGTATAAAATATCGATCCTACGAGGACTTAATTCCTACTGTTGTTATTAATTATTGAATCTATTTATTTACAAATATCTAATTGAGGGAGAAGGAATTGATTGCTTGAATGATTTGATTTGTAGATTTGCCAAATAAATAAATAAATAAAAAGACAAAAGATAATACTAAGGAAAATAAAAAGACTCAAAGATCTACGGTTGTTAATCTTTCTAATATCAATTAAAAGATAAAGTAGTTAAATCATAGTTGGGTAAATTATTGAATTATTAATCTGGAACACTAAATTATGTAAAAGCCTCTTCCGATGGTCATTTACAAATACCTAGAATAATCAAATTGAACCATATGTCTATGTCAATTAAATTACCTAGATTCATTAAGATTAAATTCCAATTATTGATTACCCCCGCCCGACAGGTATATGTCTATCCTGTAAGGAAATCTATTAAAGGTTTATCTATCCTTAAAGAAGATCGTGGGTTGTTGAGTATAAGGTCTTTAAACTTAAAATCCCTATGTCTAGTTCATTTTAAGTTTTATCTAATCAATTTTATTAGTGATCAGTTAATAAAAAGGCATTAAGGTTATGACTCAACAAATAATTCTTTTAGTACCCAAACTATAATCCAACCCTTTTTAAATCGGTAATATTAGATTTTATCACAACCCTAGATAACTAACTTAGTTATAACACATAGCTAAAGCTGATATAAACTTTAAAAGACATAAAATGAAATTGCTGAAAAGTAATAAAAAGAAATGCTAAGGTAAAAGGAATTAACTTCTACTATTCACTATTTAGATATCTCCCATAAAATAATATATAATCTTGTGATATGTTAAACCAACCGTCCAGAATGGCGGTATCCTGATTAAGTCAAATTCAAATATACAGCCATAAGGCGGAACAAAAATATAACTTAAACCAACCGACCTAGAATGGCGGTATCCTTTATTAATTCAGATTTTAAATAGTTTATATATTATATTTTAAGGGAGATTAATCTAAATAGCAAAAGTAAAAGTATTACCTTATTACCTCAGCATGGAGGAGTTACCCCCTCATGGAAGAATAGAATTACTACTACAAAGCGTAAATAAAACTGAAAAAGAAGAAAATATGAAGAACTCTCAATTTATTTATAAGGATTTCAGAGGAAGAGGTACATTTGAAACTAAAAATTCGAAATCTATTTATAGGCAAAAAAATCTAATTTTTATTATTATTTTTCTGATTTTTATTTTTTTATTATTTTTCTGATTTTTATTTTTTTATTATTATTTTTTTTGGATCGCTGAATTTTCGACACGTGGCATGGTGTGCTAAAAATGACGGCTCGTTGAATCTTTGACATGTGGCATGGTGGTGCAATTACCAAAATACCCTCGGCGTCGGGACGCCTAAAATTACCAAAATACCCTTTTTGCCAAATTTCACAATTTTGCTCCAAATCACCTCCAGAATATCTTGAAACTTTATTTTGGTGTCGGAATGCCCAAAATTACCAAAATACCGTTTTTGCCAAATTTCACCAAATTTCACAGTTTTGCTTCAAATCACCTCCAGAATGTCCTGAAACTTTCTTTATCTACAAAATAACACAAAACACATCAAATATTCACAAAACTCAAGAAACTATACAAAATATTAAGTTAAATGAGTGGGAAATAGTGATACATTTACCACTCATCAATGCAGCCCTTAATATTCACTACAATAAAATTGACTTTTAGTGGCAGAAAGTTTCGTCACTAAAAGTTGATTTTTCGCCACTAAAACTATTAGTAGCGAAATATAATTTCGCTACTGTTTATTCGCTAAAAGTGTGTCACAAAAGGTATTAGTGGCGAAATTATATTTCAAATTTTAATACACCCTATGATATTTTGTACTATAAAATGATAAAAAAAAACTTAAATTTTAATACGTTAATTTAATGATCATGTACATTAATATATGTAAATAGAATATTTGTATTTACAGCAAAGAAATATATTATGTTCTAACATTATAATAGACAAATGATCAACTAGTTACAAATCAAAAATCAAAAGTTATCAAAAATCAAAAGTTATTGGTTTCGTCTCATATCTAAATTTGAGTTCTATATCCAAACTACAAAAAAGACTTTGATCATATGGTGAAATGAAACCATTCATCGAATGAACTAGCTTATAATTTTTCCACTACTTTTTCAACCAACAAAATAGTTACCTACATTTTTATGAAAATAATTATATCAGTGTATATTGATCTCATATCAATAGATAAATAAAAACTAATACGTTAAAAAAATTAAAACTGAAGAAATGAGAAAAATTCAAGAAATAAAATTAAAGTCAACTTGAATTGATATTTTGAAACAGTGTTTCAAATTACCTGATATTTATGAAATATATATGGAATAAAAGTCACAGAATTATTGTCAAAACATATCATCTGAAACCGATTCGATGTGATTTAAGTCTTTTCTTCCTATCTTCACCATCTTGAGGTTAAGTTGAACATAAAATATTTTTGCAACCAAACTACTTTACTTTGCAATTTTAAAATGTGGTATCAACTCACTTTTCTCTGTAAATTTGTCATTGGAGTTGATCTTGCAACTCCTCCATTCAAAACATTTTGATTTATATAATATAAATGTAAATTTAGCAATAATAGTGTTATAGGCATCACAAATATATTTAATTAAAAAATAAGTACATGTGACTCACATTGCTCTCCACGTATATGAGACATATATTCTTGTGCGCCCTTCACCGCAATATTACATATCAAGCAAGTCTACAACTCCTACAAATATGACCATCAAATATGACAATCAAATAATATTTTAAAGAAATTTTTTCCATTTTGTTAATCAAAACATAACTTACAATATCACATTGAAATCTGAAAATGTGGCCCATGTAAAAGTTAGAGCAGGCCGTTAGGCTGAAAATCCAAAAGGACGGTTTAGGCAAAATATATGGCATACCTGCAGAAGTAATGGACTTCCTAAGAAACATTTGAGGGATTTCGTTTAAGTCCATCCAAGCCATATGATAAGTGTGATTTACACCCACTTATTCATACATTCTTAGCTTATTAGTTTGTTAGGTTTCGTGTCATTTTAAGTATTTTCTAGTTTGTTTTATGTTTTATTGATAGAAAGCATTAAAGCATGGATCTTTGGGCAAATGGACGTGTTTTGGGAGCTTAATGATGCAAAAAAACACGTAAGGAAGGAAAATACACATAAACAAGTCATCATGGCAAGGAAGATGGCATCACAAAAGTACTTCTGGTGTCGCGACACCTTCATGTATGAAGAGAACACGCATAATAATCCAGGGAAGCTGGCTTTATGGCGTCGCAAGGCCCCAAAAGATTTTCATACTAGGAATTCTATTTTCTAAAAGCAGAAGTACTCCCCTAATTTTCTTATAAATACATAAGTGCGTCCAAAACCCTAAAGAAAAAAAGAAGACACAACTAGAGAGCTCTAAACATATAATTTAGAGAGATCCAAGGAAGAAATTGAGGAGTGACAAGAGGAGACGAATATGATAAAGAATATCACTGGATATACATTATATAAAAGAGATTTACAATAAAAAAAAATGACCATGTGTTGGGTGTGTCTCTATTTATTCAACCCAACACGCATGGTGAACCGGCAGTCAAACAACTAAAGAACAAAGTAGAGCCATACAAATAAGATCATTCGCAGTCGAAACTGAAGCCATTCCTAAGACGCCGTAAAAAGAGGAATTCAAGAGTCAATGCCCACCCGAGGATGATCCCCGAAAATCTAAACAATAGGTCGAGCCATTTTACCCCATATCCAATTCAGAATTTCAAACTGATGAAAATATATAAATCCTAACCCAAAGGTGGAGCTCATAGCTGAACCATTAAAAGATCCCGACGGACCTTCCATAGTTGCTCTGCCACAGCCAAGCAATATTTTTCATGTCATAACAACAATGGATAACAAATGAAAAACACATGAGACTACCCGGTCCACTACATTGAAGCCAACATAACCACTTGAGTGGTTACGTCTGACTGAATAAGTTAAACTTACCGCTAGTAAGGAGGCAACCCATAAATTTATTTTTTATTTTATTTTCTTTACTTTAGTTTTATTTTAATGTGTGCTAATTGTGTGGTTAATAGTTTGCATGTTTTTGTATGCATGTACTAATGCAACTCTCATGGCGCGCTCAATCAAATTCTAACCCGCATGAGAACAATGCAAGTTTTAAGTTTGGGGTGTGTGTATGTTGGTGTTAGTTCGTACTATATAGAAAATAAATCAAAAAATTCAAAAAAAATAAAAAATAAAACAATAATTTTAAGTCATACGTGGTAAAACATAAGTCCAAATGATGAGTTTTGTTTGCTCTAGGGTGAAATCCTAGAAACGATAAGTGCCTTATTGATTTTTATCTGATGCATTGAGTAAGTGATCTAGATTAGACTAGTAAGCACCTAAAAGTAGGTTTTTAGCAGTAAGACCCTAGGTAGTTGACAAAGTGACTAGTTGAAGAAATTATTTGAAGATGAATGATAATTTTCTTAGATATCTATCTATGTTTGTAATTAGTTATGATACATGGTATGGTCGGACAAAAAAAAGAGAGATCTTTGAAAAAAAAATGAAAAGAGCAAAAAAGGAAAAAAAATACATTAAAAAAGAGATAAACCACCAATAACCGTTAAACGTGAAGCTATCCCTGGGCGAATGTTAGACTCATTGGAGAAATGCTACCTTAAAATGTAGGTGAGTCAAAAGATTATGAAAAAGAGAAGCTATACCATATCAAGCTTAATAGGAAAATACATAGCACTTTTACAATATCTGGGTTGGTTAGACCCATTGGATCCCAATTTTGAGAGGAAATCATTAAGTTGGCTACTTAGGAGTCGAGCTATGACCGAACTTTCACACACACATTTACTGTGAGTCTGGCATAGATAATTTATTCAAGAATTTGGATTTAAGTTGTATTGAGTACTTGAAAGGTTCTCTGATTTCATTGGTAGACATTCTTTGAGGATAATATTATGTGCAACTACCAAGACTATTTTATGTGTTTTATTATTTTTTGTATGATTGTATGTGCATGTGAATGAAGTTTGTGAGTGTCGTCGCAGTAAGCCCTCACGAGACTATAACTCGTCCACTAGGGCCGTCTAGGGGTTTAAAGTCTCATTACATACACTAAATGTAATCCTGAATTCTACGAAAATAGCCTAGTTAATTTAGTTACTTTTGTTTGTTTACTTTTATTTAGTTTTTTACTTAGGACTAGTAAGATCTTAAGTTTGAGGGTGTTTGATAAATGTGATTTATACCCACTTATCCATACATCCGTAGCTTATTATTTTATTAAGTTTCGTGTCATTTTATGCATTTTTTAGTTTTTTTTTTTGTTTTTATGTTTTATTGATATGAAATATTAGAGCATAGATCTTGGGACAAATAAACGTGTTTTGGGAGCTTAAGGATGCGAAGAAAGCACATGAAGAAGGAAAATATGCAGAAACAAGTTATCCTGGCAGAGAAGATGGCGTTGAGACTCCACTTTTAGAGTCGCGATGCCCCTAGACATGAAGAGAACATACACACAATAATCCAGGGAAGCTGGCATCATGACGCCATTTCTGGCAACGCGACGCCCGTAAGATTTTCAGACTAGGAATTCTATTTTCTAAAAGCAGGATGACTTCCCAAACTTTCTTATAAATACATAAATGTATCTAAAACCCTAAAGAAAGAAAGAAAGAGACACAACTAGAGAGCCGTAAATACATAATTTAGAGAGATTTAAAGAAGGAATTGAAAAGTGATAAGAGGAGACGAAGAGATTCGATTCGGGTTTTATATTCTAGTTTCTTCCTTCAAACTCTATTGATGTTCAATATGTTCTTGATTTTTTCTTCATTGTTTTTCTGTTTGGTCATGAACTAATTTTATTTTTCTAGATAATGATATAGCCTATGCTTGAACCTATATATTTGATTGCCAATTAATTTTTATGAATTTTTAAATCAGATTATTTATGTTTTATTGTGTTTAATCTTCTGGTTTATTTACCACAAATTATATGATTCCATGTTTAGAATCATCACTCTGGATAAGAGATTTTGATAGGTTTTAGAAAATATAACTTATGAATTTTATAGAGTTCAGGAGGCCTATAATTACTTTGAAGTCGTTAACAAAAAATCACATAGTGTAATAAATATTTAATTACTAGATTTATATAGGGATATCGAAATCGGTAATTAATAATATTTTCACTCGACACTCGGGAGAGGGAATTAAAATAATTTAGATCTTGACTTATAAACTAAGAAATTGAGTAATAATTGATTGACATGCAAATACATAGGGGATAACTAGGTGAAATCAGACTTTAGAATTTATCTTATCCTGTTTTTCCTTAGTTAAACGTTTATACTTTTTCGCTTATTTAGTTTTTAGTTTTAATTTAGATTGCTTCTAAATAAAGTTATGTTTATTAATTATAGTATTTAATATGAATTTGATTCCAATCCATATGGATTCCACACTCTATATTCACTCTTTACTAAAACTTGACACTGTATACTTACGGTACAAAATATTACTGATGAATGGAGGAAGCTCACCAAGGCTATCTTCTGAGATACCAGGATAGTTGTGCTGGATGGGACTTGATCCAAGAATAAATCTATTTAGGAAACCGAGTTTAAACAATGTACCGAGACTCCACTGGCAATGATTGAAGAAATCGTGACTGTTGATGAAAACTGTGGAGTGGAATCTGTGATATCCACAGTGAATAATAGCTGAATTATTTTTGTATTGGAATAAACCATCTGTTTTTCCATCCCAAATGGTTCTAAGAATGAAACACCATCTCATGAAATTGGTAGGAACTCTTGCCACGATGTCAAATGCAATCTCCTTAGGTAGAAGAGCGGATGGAGCTTCATTGAGACATTTGTAGATATCTTTCCAAAGGTCTCGAACATATTTAGAGTCTATAACTGCTCGATCAGTGACTGGCCATTTACAAAGCTTTTGGTATATCACCTTAGCTTTGGCAGATTTTGAACAAGGGTTAGGATTGACGGAGGAGGATGCCATTAAAGAAGTTTTGGATACTCACTAAGAACATATACATCTTATTATAAGGAGTGATAGCAATAATTTCTTAATGAAAAAATATTTTTTTTCAGTATTCATGCATAATTGGAAAGGATAATAATTGTCGCGATGATAAGATGTAAAGCGGAAATATGAGGGGCCTGGAAATCCTCTTTTCAGTAGTGGGAATCTTAAGGTGGTGGATTTTGTGTAAAATGCTAAAATCTCTTTACAGCTGTTGTCGGAATGGGACCCTAAGTTGAGCCTCTCTTTAGGAAACGAGATAGTTAGATTGTAAGTTGTGACACATGTTAAAATAATAATAATAATTGGAGGCATTATTCATATGATGGTGAGTGTGAGATGTATAGTGATCGTTAGAGTTTGAAATATGTTTTCACTCAGAAATATCTGAATTTTGGAGATAGGTACGTTGGTTAGAGTTTCAAAGTGACTATGATTGTACTATTGATTATCATCCTTGAAATGTCAATGAAGTTTCTGATACACTGAGTAGGAAGAATGTGATCAATTTTTGAGAGTTAGATAGAGAATCTCTGAGGAGATGACATTGGTATGTTTGACTTTTGGAATGTTTGATAGTAGAAGTATTCTTGTTTATAAGAAGGTTCGACACACACTGTTAGATAGATTTATTGTAGCACAAGCGGTTTAACCAATGTGGAAAATGGAGGGCATATATTGGAATGAATGAGATTACTACTTTTAGGTTGAGTTCAGAGAATATATAATTATTAGTGATAAAGTCGTGATACCATTTACTAGAAAGCTCAAGCGAGAGATCTTGGATGAGGCACGATGATCAGTATTATATGAAATTTGAGAGCACCAAGATGTATCAAAATCTAAAGAAGATTTATTGGTGGTTGGGAATGAAGAGAGAGGTTTAAGTGTTTATATCTCGGTGTTTAGTTTGTCAGTAGGATATAGGAGAGCATCAACAACCAGTTGGATCACTCCAGTCTTCAACTAGACCTGAGTGGCCATGGGAAAATATTGTGATGGATTTTGTGGTACGTTGTCGAGGACGCGGTATGATGCAATGTATGTAGTAGGGAATCGATTGTATAGGTCTGCTCATTTTCTAGCGATTCGAGTTACGTGGGGACCAGAGAGACTAGTGATATATAGTTGTGAAGCAGATTGTACGATTGCATAGTATACCCTTAATGATTGTATTAGATAGAGTTGTTGGATTTACTTTACATCTTCGGTAGGATTTCTTGAAGACTATAGGATCAAAGATCTCTACGAGCACCTCATTTTACCATCAGACTGACGGTCAGTCAGAGCAAACTATTCAGATGTTAGAAGATTTGTTGAGATCGTATGTTTTGACATAAATGGGAGTTGGGGTGAACATTTGCATTTGATCGAGTTTGCCTACAGCTATAGCTTTTTGACTAGCATCGATATAACTCCATTTAAGGCTTTACGAGAGAGGCGATTTAGTACTTTTGTTTGTTGGGACGAGATTGGAGATAGATAGATTCATGGCTCAGACTTGGTGGATTGGTATCTGATAGGATCAGGTTGATCCGAGTGAGACTGTTGGTGGAGTAGAACGATAGAAGAGTTTGGTAAACAGTATGGGGTATGATCTCGAGTACCAAGTTGGGGATACAATATTCTTGAAAATTTCTTATTGGGATGGAGCATTGAGGTTTGGCCGAAAGAGAACGTCTTCTTCGAGCTGTAATGGTTCTTTTGAGATTTTGAAGAGAGTGGGAAAAATGACTTATCATAAAGTGATTCGTATATTCGTTCTAGTGAAGTTTGTACCAAACTATTGTCACATTTTAGAAAGTTAAACGTTGGGCCTGAGCAAGAGCTTGACATACGAAGATCAGCCTGTGGAGATCATAGATCAAAAGATTCGAGAGTTGAGATTCAGATTTATTTATCTTGTAAAGGTTTTGTGGACTAATCATCACATTCAGGATGCAATTTGGGAATTGGAACAAGACATAAAGGAGAAATATCCCGAACTAATTGAGGATTGAGAAATTTCGGGGACGAAATTTTTGTAAGGAGGGTAGATTGTAATACCTTATTAAAAAAAAATGATGAAGTTACAGCTGTGGGGCACAAAAAAAAAAATGTGTGTGTGTGCCTATTTAAAAAAAAAAACGTAAGGATAGGGGATTATTTTTATTTTCTTTCTCTCTCTCCTATAATTTCTTTTCCTCTCTCTCCTTTCTTTTTCTCTCACTCTCAGCTACTCTCTCACTGCCGAAATTTTGGAACAGCCGCCGCCGCTCCTCCGTCGATCAGCTGCCGCCATGCGCCGGACCGCCGTGTAGCTGCCACCGTCAGCTTTCCATAGCCGCCGAGATCGAGCCGATCGGACGTTGGACGCGCCTCCACGCGCCTCTGGAAGGGAGCGACTCGCCGCCAGTTCTTCTGCAATTTCCGGCCATCTTTGGTCACTTCCGATGGCCACCTCCGGCAAGTGGGCACTTTTCAGACCGAGATCTTTCCAACGCCAGTGGTCACTTCCTGATCGGACGTCGTTTGGGTTGTTTTCCATTTTGTAATTATTGGCAATTCGGGAATATTACTAGAATATGAGATCCGACCGTTGGATTGGTGATCCGAACATATCAGATCGTTGCTCTCGATTATACGAGCGTTTTGGTATATATATCCACCGTCGAAATTATTTCATTGTGGGGTCCGATCTTAGTTGTGGGGCCCGATCTTCGTTGTGGGGCCCGCTTACCTCGTTAAGCATATCAGTAAGTTCCGAAGTCGTCGCTGTGATCCTTGAGAGATTTTCTGACCAGTGGATCTTTCTTTGAGAGAATTGGAGATCGTTGGAGCTCGGTATGTGATTAATACAGTTTAGGGGTAAAATCGTAATTTTGGATAAATTGAGGAACCTGATCGTAATTTTACATTTACCAGATTCTTGGCGAGAATATAGATTTATTCAGAGCATTTGCATGGATAGAGGTAAGTACACTCTGTGGTGATTCTCTTAACATATTGTTTGATGATTGATGGTTGTGGTGAGAGTCGGTGTGTATATATATATATATATATATAATGGTATATTATATATTATATTTATATTAAATATATTTTGTTGAGTTATAACATTGAGATATTGAAAGCATGATAAATATGAAATCATGATTATTGAGATGAGATTGATGGATTGGATGTGAGATGTGATTGTGTTTGATGATGTGTGCTGATGTGTTACGCTGCCGGGTTTTGTATAATAGTGGTCGGATTTGAGATGAGATGTGATGATACATCAGATGATATGAGATGAGAGAAAACCTTGGGAGCTGTCATTGAGGACCCTTCCATTGGTTTTGATATGGGGGAAGTACGAGGGCTTCCTCATTGAGTATATTTTACTCACATTTTATGAGTTGATATGGTTGGGAAACCTTGGGAGTTGTGATGAGGTACTCTCCTATTGGTTTCAATCCTCTATTATACTAGACCCGGATTAGCAACCATGTTTGATGGATGATTGTATTGTGGTGGGATGATTGTTGTGATGATATTATAACATATGCTATTTTCATATATTTATATATGTTTGTTGGAAAACTGATTGAGTAATGGATAGCATGAGAATATAATGGTGAATACTAATTTGATATATAAATTGTATATTTGTGCTATGAATTGAAATATTGAGAACTATGTGATTTTTGAGATGAGTTGATGGATGTAATGAGATGAGATGTGTTGTTGTGAGTATGATTTACCTGAGATAGCTGTTATATATCTTAACTGACATTTATATATATATATTCCTAATTTGTTGGTGAGGTTATGTTGAGAGAATGAGTGCTTACTTGCTGAGCTTTTTAAGCTCACTCCCCTCTCCCCCAAACATTTCAGGTAGTTCGTGAGCATAGCATGAACAGTACCAGATTTGGATCCACGTGCCACAGTTGTATTTTAGGGTTGGTCCAGACATTTGAGTCATCACTTGTATATTATTAAAACACGTGTTGTAAATCATGTATTTGATATATATTTCATGTATTTGTAATTTATGATGTATTATTATGTGAAACCAAATGGTGGGTTTGGCATATAGATTGCTCGAGCTGAAGTTGATCGCGGACCTCTTTCTAGGGTTGGGCCCGCCCTAGGGAGGGGGTCGTGACAGATTTGGTATCAGAGCTTAGGGTTTTAGGTTCTGTAGACACGTTGCATTGGATGAGGGTATTAAAAGGGTTGTTTTGTGTCCGTAGTAAAATGTCTGGACGTGGCCGTGGTACTGGTACTCAACATGGGAAAGGATATTTTGACGATACGCAAGAATGACGTGTAATAATATAGAGAGACCTCACGTTTAGTCGATAGATATTGAATTGGATATAGCTTTGTCTGGTATTCCGCTGATTGTTGATGATAACAAGGAGTTTAGATTTATACCTTCAGTAGTTTCGACAGTTGCCCTTTTCGCTATTTCCGTAGTCGTATTTGACAAGATTTCTACAGTTATACCTAATATGAACTTTCCGTCGTAGTTATAACATTGTCGTGAGTAAGTAAGTCGAAGACATTAGAACTTTGGTGTTTGAGAAAGAAGGAAGATGAGTTTATTGACACTTTTGTATAAGCAAACAAACGCTATTATACCTAGCAAAGCAACAAAATATAAGATTTATGATTACATTATGGAATATAACAACTTGGTTGTGTTGCAAGGACAGGATCATCTTCAAATTGATAATCTTCTCATTGACGTTTCGCGCGTAGAGACATAGGAATGAGACCGTCGATGACTTGGATTTCGAGACTGTCAGGAAATTTGATTTTGTTGTAGCCTTGAACGATACTTCTATGTGATTTTTCAATAGTAGTGAAGATTTGCCAGTCTTTATCATTGGTATTGCTTTCTAGACTTCGACGGACTGAGTCTGCGAGAGAGCCCTAAGATCACAGGAATGATGAAAAGTAATCTCATCTGGGAAAATATCATCGTATCCATAGTAAAATCTAAGTTTCGGTCTAGATGGCCAACTTGTGAGTCTCCAATCAGTGAGTTGACGAGATGGTATGATCCTTATAAGATGAATTGGGTGGTAAAAAAGCGAATAGTCATTCGACCATTCTGGGGTAATGGTTTCGATCCAGACAGTAATACTTTTGTGGCGTTTATACCATCGATACAAAATATTACTGATTAATGGAGGAAGCTCACCAAGGCTATCTTTTGAGATACCAGGATAGTTGGGCTGGATGAGACTTGATCCAAGAATAAATCCATTTAGGAAACTGAGTTCAAACAATGTACCGAGACTCCACTGGCAATGATTGAAGAAATCGTGACTGTTGATGAAAACTGTGGAGTGGAATCTGTGATATCCACAGTGAATAATAGCTGAATTATTTTTGTATTGGAATAAACCATATGTTTTTCCATCCCAAATGGTTCTAAGAATGAAACATCATCTCATGAAATTGGTAGGAACTCTTGCCACGATGTCAAATGCAATCTCCTTAGGTAGAAGAGCAGATGGAGCTTCATTGAGACATTTGTAGATATCTTTCCAAAGGTCTCGAACATATTTAGAGTCTATAACTGCTCGATCAGTGACTGGCCATTTACAAAGCTTTTGGTATATCACATTAGCTTTGGCAGATTTTGAACAAGGGTTAGGATTGACAGAGGATGATGCCATTAAAGAAGTTTTGGATACTCACTAAGAATATACATCTTTTATAAGGAGTGATAGCAATAATTTCTTAATGAAAGGACATTTTTTTTTTCAGTATTCATGTATAATTAGAAAGGATAATAATTGTCGCGATGATAAGATGTAAAGCGGAAATATGAGGGGTCTGGAAATCCTCTTTTCAGTAGTGGGAATCTTAAGGTGGTGGATTTTGTGTAAAATGCTAAAATCTCTTTACAGCTGTTGTCGTAATGGGACCCTAAGTTGAGCCTCTCTTTAGGAAACGAGATAGTTAGATTGTAAGTTGTGACACATGTTAAAATAATAATAATAATTGGAGGCATTATTCATATGATGGTGAGTGTGAGATGTATAGTGATCGTTAGAGTTTGAAATATGTTTTCACTCAGAAATATCTGAATTCTGGAGATAGGTACGTTGGTTAGAGTTTCAAAGTGACTATGATTGTACTATTGATTATCATCCTTGAAATGTCAATGAAGATTCTGATACACTGAGTAGGAAGAATGTGATCAATTTTTGAGAGTTAGACAGAGAATCTCTGAGGAGATGACATTGGTATGTTTGACTTTTGGAATGTTTGATAGTAGAAGTATTCTTGTTTATACGAAGGTTCGACACACACTGTTAGATAGATTTATTGTAGCACAAGCGGTTTAACCAATGTGGAAAATAGAGGGCATATATTGGAATGAATGAGATTACTACTTTTAGGTTGAGTTCAGAGAATATATAATTATTAGTGATAAAGTCGTGATACCATTTACTAGAAAGCTCAAGCGAGAGATCTTGGATGAGGCACGATGATCAGTATTATATGAAATTTGAGAGCACCAAGATGTATCAAAATCTAAAGAAGATTTATTGGTGGTTGGGAATGAAGAGAGAGGTTTAAGTGTTTATATCTCGGTGTTAGTTTGTCAGTAGGATATAGGAGAGCATCAATAACCAGTTGGATCACTCCAGTCTTCAACTAGACCTGAGTGGCCATGGGAAAATATTGTGATGGATTTTATGGTACGGTTGTCGAGGACGCGGTATGATGCAATGTATGTAGTAGGGAATCGATTGTATAGGTCTGCTCATTTTCTAGCGATTCGAGTTACGTGGGGACCAGAGAGACTAGTGATATATAGTTGTGAAGCAGATTGTACGATTGCATAGTATACCCTTAATGATTGTATTAGATAGAGTTGTTGGATTTACTTTACATCTTCGGTAGGATTTCTTGAAGACTATAGGATCAAAGATCTCTACGAGCACCTCATTTTACCATCAGACTGACGGTCAGTCAGAGTAAACTATTCAGATGTTAGAAGATTTGTTGAGATCGTATGTTTTGACATAAATGGGAGTTGGGGTGAACATTTACATTTGATCGAGTTTGCCTACAGCTATAGCTTTTTGATTAGCATCGATATAACTCCATTTAAGGCTTTACGAGAGAGGCGATTTAGTACTTTTGTTTGTTGGGACGAGATTGGAGATAGATAGATTCATGGCTCAGACTTGGTGGATTGGTATCTGATAGGATCAGGTTGATCCGAGTGAGACTGTTTGTGGAGTAGAACGATAGAAGAGTTTGGTAAACAGTATGAGGTATGATCTCGAGTACCAAGTTGGGGATACAGTATTCTTGAAAATTTCTTATTGGGATGGAGCATTGAGGTTTGGCCGAAAGAGAACGTCTTCTTCGAGCTGTAATGGTTCTTTTGAGATTTTGAAGAGAGTGGGAAAAATGACTTATCATAAAGTGATTCGTATATTCGTTCTAGTGAAGTTTGTACCAAACTATTGTCACATTTTAGAAAGTTAAACGTTGGGCCTGAGCAAGAGCTTGACATACGAAGATCAGCCTGTGGAGATCATAGATCAAAGATTTGAGAGTTGAGATTCAGATGTATTTATTTTGTAAAGGTTTTGTGGACTAATCATCAAATTCATGATGCAACTTGGGAAGTGGAACAGGATTTGAAGAAGAAATATCCAGAACTATTTGAGGTTTGAGAAATTTCGGGGACGAAATTTTTGTAAGGAGGGTAGATTGTAATACCTTAATTAAAAAAAAATGAAATGAAGTTACAGTTGTGGGGCAAAAAAAAAAAAGTGTTTGTGTGCCTATTTAAAAAAAAAAAACGTAAGGATAGAGGATTATTTTTATTTTCTTTCTCTCTCTCATATAATTTCTTTTCCTCTCTCTCCTTTCTTTTTCTCTCACTCTCAGCTACTCTCTCACTGTCAAAATTTTGGAACAGCCGCCGCCGCTCCTCCGTCGATCAGCTGTCGCCACGCGCCGGACCACCGTGTAGCTGCCGCCGTCAGCTTTCCATAGCCGCCGAGATCGAGCCGATCGGACGTTGGACGCACCTCCACGCGCCTCTGGAAGGGAGCGACTCACCGCCGGTTCTTCTGTAATTTCCGGCCGTCTCTGGTCACTTCTGATGGCCACCTCCGGAAAGTGGGCACTTTTCAGGCCGAGATCTTTCCAACGCCAGTGGTCACTTCCTGATCGGACGTCGTTTGGGTTGTTTTCCGTTTTGTAATTACTGGCAATTGGGGAATATTACTAGAATATGAGATCCGACCGTTGGATCGGTGATCCGAACATATCAGATCGTTGCTCTCGATTATACGAGCGTTTTGGTATATATATCCACCGTCGAAATTATTTCATTGTGGTCCGCTTTTTGGATGTGGGGCCCGATCTTCGTTGTGGGGCCCGCTTACCTCGTTAAGCATATCAGCAAGTTCTGAAGTCATCGCTGTGATCCTTGAGAGATTTGCTGACCAGTGGATCTTTCTTTGAGAGAATTGGAGATCGTTGGAGCTCGGTATGTGATTAATACAGTTTAGGGGTAAAATCGTATTTTGGATAAATTGAGGAACCTGATCGTAATTTTACATTTTCCAGATTCTTGGCGAGAATATAGATTTATTCAGAGCATTGCATGGATAGAGGTAAGTACACTCTGTGGTGATTCTCTTAACATATTGTTTGATGATTGATGGTTGTGGTGAGAGTCGGTGTAATATATATATATATAAATATAATGGTATATTTATATTATATTTATATTAAATATATTTTGTTGAGTTATAACATTGAGATATTGAAAGCATGATAAATATGAAATCATGATTATTGAGATGAGATTGATGGATTGGATATGAGATGTGATTGTGTTTGATGATGTGTGCTGATGTGTTACGCTGCCGGGTTTTGTATAATAGTGGTCGGATTTGAGATGAGATGTGATGATACATCAGATGATATGAGATGAGAGAAAACCTTGGGAGCTGTCATTGATGACCCTTCCATTGGTTTTGATATGGGGGAAGTACGGGGGCTTCCTCATTGAGTATATTTTACTCACATTTTATGAGTTGATATGGTTGGGAAACCTTGGGAGTTGTGATGAGGTACTCTCCTATTGGTTTCAATCCTCTATTATACTAGACCCGGATTAGCAACCATGTTTGATGGATGATTGTATTGTGGTGGGATGATTGTTGTGATGATATTATAACATACGCTATTTTCATATATTTATATATGTTTGTTGGAAAACTGATTGAGTAATGGATAGCATGAGAATATAATGGTGAATACTAATTTGAGATATAAATTGTATATTTGTGCTATGAATTGAAATATTGAGAACTATGTGATTTTTGAGATGAGTTGATGGATGTAATGAGATGAGATGTGTTGTTGTGAGTATGATTTACCTGAGATAGCTGTTATATATCTTAACTGATATTTATATATATATATTCCTAATTTGTTGGTGAGGTTATGTTGAGAGAATGAGTGCTTACTTGCTGAGCTTTTTAAGCTCACTCCCCTCTCCCCCAAACATTTCAGGTAGTTCGTGAGCATAGCAGGAACAGTACCAGATTTGGATCCACGTGCCACAGTTGTATTTTAGGGTTGGTCCAGACATTTGAGTCATCACTTGTATATTATTAAAACACGTGTTGTAAATCATGTATTTGATATATATTTCATGTATTTGTAATTTATGATGTATTATTATGTGAAACCAAATGGTGGGTTTGGCATATAGATTGCTCGAGCTGAAGTTGATCGCAGACATCTTTCTAGGGTTGGGCCCGCCCTAGGGAGGGGGTCGTGACATATGATATGTCCGGAGAAGTGGTCGGAGTTGCTTTTCTATTATGGCCAGACATACAGGTCATATCCGGTCAAATTTATAAGGGATTATTTTATATATTACTGGACTCATCTTATATCTAGCTAGACATTCTGAGTTCAAGACAGAATGCAGATATTATACCCACATGTGTTATCTTGTAGTGAATGCAAAAGACATATGTACGAAAAATGATTTTATTAAATAAAAAGTTTTGAAACTTCTGTTTTGTGTACAAAATATCATGATATAACTACAACAAAAGAAAAATAAGAGATTTCCTAATAAAAATTTGTCTTCTGTCCCTCCTCAATGGATTCCTCTGGCACTGGATCCACGAAATATTACGAGAATACGATCCCCTCATTTGGACTCCCCCTATGTGGCATCTTGCTCCAAGTGTGAAAGACGTTGGAGCGTCCGCTTGAGCTGATGCTTAAGGGATTCATGATCCTGAACCCGTGTCTCTATCTCATATATATGGATTTGGTAGTCCCTGGCGTTTTTCTCCAAGTGACAATATATTGGGGAACGCAGAAAGAAAAGTTAGGAAAAATATGCATACATGTATACAAGCTAACTCTATCTTTACTAGTATCTTTTTTGAAAGACTCTGCATGGCTAGCTAGGACTGCGCTACCTGTGTCAAACTATAGCAGTGGTTCATAAAGTCTACAGGAACCTACAAGCATGAATTGATCAGTAAAAAGAACAAAGCCGAAAAAATAAGGAAAGAAAACCAATAGAGATACTTACATAGGTCACATCAACGGGGGTAACTGTCATAGCTCGCATCCCGCCCACTAAAAGCACATGATTCTCCGCCACACCAGCATTATCATACACCATGTAGGTCATATCCGGCCAATAAGCCATTAAGCCAAGGATGACACCAAAAGAAGGTCTCTGCTGAAAAGTAGAAGCAGTGCTGGAAAATGACCATGTTGGGAAGAAGGAGACCGGGGGCAGACTCGCCTAGAGGAAGAATGGCCTATAGCTGTCATAGCCTCCTTCTCCGCTTCCTCTTCCTCAGCCTCAGTAGGCTGGCACGCTCAAGGTGCCCCACGGCATCCATGGACCTGCACCAAAGAACCACGACAGTAAGAGACATGCATATGAAGGAGGTATTCTGATTGATGAGATGACAATGCATACTTGGGTAGCATGGCACGACTCAGTCAGAGGAAGGGACTCAATGAGGGAAGTACGGGCCCACTACTAGTAGTCTCCATCAATAAGGAAAACATCAGTAGGAAATCCATGTAGGGCTTCCACAAGATCTTCCCTATCGATATTAAGGCTAAAAAACATGGAAGGAAGATGAGAAGTAGAAACTTTGTGATCCTGGGGGCCCAAGTACCAGAGTAACACATGTTCTTCTAAATACCAAAGACATTGATCGGTACCCAGGATGAGTAGGTGCAAACCACCCTTTTAAAAAGACTACCGCACAAAATTAGGCATATCAGCGACTGGGGTCCCCCACCATGCCAAGTCAATCTGAGAGAAAAAATAGAACATACCAGATAGGATAATCAAAGGCAGGGTAAAATCAGAAATCAAATCAGAACAGAATAAGAGAAGACTTACCATATCTCAGGTGAGTCCATTCAGCCGAGCTAGGTGTACCTCTATATCATGGGGCTCTAAGGCCATATCTCAGTAGATGTGTCTCAGTGGGACAAGACTGGAAACATAACCTCCTCCCTAGAGTTTGAGAACGGTTGTATTAGAATGCCAAACTCGTATGCCCAATCCTACAAACAAAATAAATCAGAGATAACTACCAGTTACAGTATAAAATGAAAAGAAACAAAATTCGGGACTCAGACCTCAACCAAGAAGCCATAGCCTTAGATGTAGGAGTTACGCCGGCAGCATCGGTCTAGTCTCTAGTAAATGGCCGCCAAGGCCAGATATCCCCAGCCTAACTCCTGAGTGGTGTCCAAGTCGTAGAGTGGAGGAAGAATACAAAGATCAGCAGAGCTAGCTGCATCAGCAAACAGAGTGCAACAAAAGGTATATAGGATGAAAGAGTGCACGAGATGGTCAATCTCCCATCCAATAGTCGGGGAAAGCCTTTCCTAATATGTATGTAGCTCCCCATAATCGAAAACCAATAGTCAACGAATATAATCGGTCTGAAGGGTTGGAGAGAATAGGCTACAGTCAAACTCAATACGGCGGCCATCGTAGGGGATGTCTGTTTGGTATGTAAAATCCTCTAGTGTGACTGTCATCTCACCCACGGGAAGATGGAAGTTATGGGTGGTGCCCATCCACATCTCTACTAAAGTTTGGAGCCCACTCTTGTCGTGTTTCTATATGCGATCGAGGAGGCAGTGAATGAATGGTGTAAACTGGGTGGTATCAACCTGGGCCTTCACATTGGGAGATAGTCTCTTATACCAACTCCGCACACTAGTGGGGTTCCCAGTGGCCTTGAGGTACGAATCGTCCAACTACAAAAGACATAAATCAAGTTAGTGGACATACGAAAATAATATAACAGTGATAACATAAAACTTAAGGACTGGTCACAACATATGTAAGTCGGCTAGCTAGATATGTAAGAACCCATGCCAGATATGTAAGACTTCGAGCCGGATATAGGGTGGAAATCCAGCTGGATATGGAGTGTTTGAATAGTATATAATTTTGATGATGGCCCCTAGAAGATCCTACATATTTTGGGGTTTAAAAGACTGAAGCTAAGCCTAGAACTAAATCATTTGGTCAGAAAGTCTAGATAGACTTGAATCAGAGGCAACAAACATATGTTTCATGTCCCACCAGACTTAGGTATTTGGGGCCCAGACTTACAGCATATCCGACCGGACATAGGTAGATCTAAAAACTCAAAAAATTCGAGAATGAAAAAGAAAGCTTACCGGCTCAACGCTAGAGCATGTGTGGTCCCCAATAGACAAAAGAGTAGGTACGAGATCCCTATACTTGAGGCCTAAGGATTTTTGGCACCCTGTAGTGCTGTTGAGGGTCGAGATGAACGGTAGAGGAGGAGCCTCAGACGCGCCCTCTGGTGCTAGCAGTCCCCAGAACGCCATTGATAAGTTGTGAATGGAATATAAGTCACCGAAGATGAAGGGTTTTGGAGAGTTTTCAAATGGAAGTTTTTTTGCTTTTAGAAACTTCAGTGACAAATGAAAAAGAAGTTTGCTCTTTTATATTCGCAAAGCATATATGGCCTTACATATATTGCAAGGATATCCGGCTAGACATAAATGAAGAAATCGCATTCGGCCAGATATGATTTAGCATATCCAGGATCTGGAAAGCAAAGATTGAAGCATCGAGAGATCTGCGAGTCCATCAACTATCAGAATAGGGATCGAAGCATCCTGACATCGATTGAAGTATGAAGAACCTGAGGATCCAAACATCAATCATAGTAGTTCAGACAGAGATCGAAGTATCTCATTACCGATCAAAACATCGAAAGCCTACGGGTCTATCAACAATTGGAGTTGAGAATGAAGCCTGGCGAGATCGAAGCATCAGTGGCCTATGGGTCTATCAACTATTAGAGTTGGGAATGAAGCCTAGCGAGATCGAAGCATCTCACAATCGAAGTATTGGAGGATCTGAAGGTCTAAACATCAATAAAAAAAGTTCAAATAGAGATCGAAATATCTCTAATCGAGGCATCATAAGGCCTGTGGGCCCGTGAATCAAACAAACTGACTCTTATAGGTAAGTCCGAAGACGCCCGACAACCAGGTATACAAAATACATGCATGACTTTGATAGGCATGTCACTGGCACACACTATACAAGCCTATCAAAGTGAAAGTGACTATAGACATTGTATTTTTATATATAGCCCGATGATGAGTCTCTTACGGGGACACCTTCTGAAAGTTGGGGAAGTATAAGGATGAATGTCAGGAAGGAAAAGAACTCCAAGGGACACAACCAAACACTGGCCAGACATCACCTATGTTCGACCTACATTGTCTCTAGCCAGAAAATCATGTCTGACATACCTTGAAAATCCTAAATCCGACCAGATATAAAACAGCTCTCAGTGATTGAGCAGATTATCAGTTACTGAATTTTAGGGATATGATTATCTCTGATCGGATATATAACTCAAATTATATGACCGACAAGACTTGAATTGAGCTGTTAGCCCACGTGTAAAATTAAACTAGCTGGAATTACAAGCTTGATTACATCCGGTCGGATATACATCCAAAACTTCAATATGGTCATACATGTTTCGAGATGTGTTTGATGTTTTGATTGTTAATAACTAGAGAAAAATTGGAGGAGAATGAGAGATTTTGCTCTCCCTTCCATCCTCAGTACCCTGTCTGTTTCACTATAAAATGGGGACTTTTTGAGTATTGGGGCTAATCAATCAAAATTAATTGGGTAATAATAATCTGGAAAAAAAAAACTATAAGAAATGTAATAATGAAAACCTTCATCCTCTTGGAATTCCGTACGCTCTGGTGTGAATCCAGTATCAACCCAGTAATCAGAATCATCGTCGGAGTTTAGCTTTATTAAAAAGGTATGACCTAAGGGCTCCCTTATGATATTTCTCCGTATCTGAGATTTTTATTTTGACACAGTATCGCAGGTCAGACGTATGCACATCTGGCCAGAACACACTTCTGACCTGTATGTTTAGTCACACTTCCGGCCGCGCTTATTATTTTATGTACCTTATTGCATGCTTAGTTATTTCATCTGTTAATCATTGTTATTCCCTTATGCATGTTTAGTCACTTTGTTCTACTGTTTGAATCTATGACAAACATGTGTTTACTTTACTATCCAAAATAATATGAATACTTCACTTTGCTTAATGTGTGATTTATGAATGATGTCCGTCTGCCATACATTATGCTTGGCCTGACATGTTTTATATATGGACGTGTGATACAATGGTATATAGGATGGAAACCCGGGCGTACGTTTCATAGCCAATTCTGAATGGGTGGTAGTATGGTCCGCACTCGGGATACAATGCCAAGTATTATTGGAGGATAGCCATTTCGTTATGAATGTATCCATAATGCATGTTTATTGGATTTGCTATCATTAGTATGTGTTTTTGTGTTTCTGGACCACGTAGTATGTCCTGTCTGACTCTATTCAAGTCCGACCAAATATGAACAACTATATCCGGCCAAGCCTCTCTAAGGCCAGACCCACCAAATGCATGTTTTAACCTCTGTGATTGTTTCATAGTATTTTACTTATCGTGGTTGGAATCACTATTATTTTACTATTAGAATCATTATTACTTAATGTTTATCATGCTATCGTTTCCAAGTGTTACTGTGAACTTGTGCCTCTGAGTTACGCATTATGTCCAGTCAGACTTCCCACAAGTCCGGCCAGAAGTCCCGTAACTATATCCGGTCATAATTTGAATATTGTATCCATCCAACTTTGGCCATGTCCGGTCGGCCGCCTCTCCGAGTCCAGACACGTGTGATGTTTGCCCATATCTCATATTTTATCAATGTTGTAATACTTTATAGACATTCACTTTATTCATTGGCTTTATAATTCATGCTTGCATAAATTGTATGCTTTATAAATTGTTTTGTGTGTGATCTTAGATTATAAGATGTGGGGATACCTCATTGGAGCGTAAATATTATACTAGTATCAGTAAGAGACCATTCCGAACCTAAACAGTTTAAGGTCAGATCTTGTAGGGGGTGTAGTACAGCCTTAAATCATTCCCGGTGTCTCATACCGGGTAGCGACTCCCTTATTCTCCAATTAGTCCCCCCGCGGGATAATCCGTACTCACTACGGACTGCGAACCCGACATGTAGTGGTTGTTGATGTCATATGCATAACGGTAAACCCCACTTCGCTCATACAGTCATGTTTTGGACAATGTTTGATGAGTCGCTCGATTCAGACATTGGACGTCTGATTTTTATTTTGTCTGGTTGAGTTGGTTCATGGACGCTCGTAATGGTTTTGTGAAATATGGATTTTGAAATTTGATTTCAATCATAGAGATCAATTTTACGATATACCATGGATACTTTTATTTTTGCTATTAATGATATTTTGATCCATATTATGATATTTTGATAATTTGATTTTTTGAAACTTTTGCTTTTGGTTTTTACGATATTTTTGATTTATGATTTAATTGATATTTTGATTTTATGATATTTATGAAGTGTTTTTTTATAAAAGTTATACGTATAACCTATTTTTGAAGATATATGATGACAATATATTTTTGTCTCGGCGCTTGATGCATGTTTTTAATATTTTATGATATTTCATTATGTTTCAACCAAGTCGCTTGTGGATGATATGTTTCTGCCTCGATGCTTGATTCAAATTTTCATGTTTTATGACTTATCATGACGTTTCCGTCGTGGCGCTTGATGATATATTTTTGTCACATAGCCTGATGACCATCAGAAAATTACTGGCCCACTACCCTCTATAGACATGGTTCTGTTCAGATATTGCCCGGTCTTTGCACGTGACTCAAGTATTTGACATCTAGTTATTTTGATAATTCTGGTTTTGGAATCACAAAGATTTATTTCTGTATAAGTTGGATTTTGAAGAAGATTACTGTGTATTCTTATCTCTGATGATGTATAAGCTGACTGTATGAAGCCTCTTATATAATTTCTATTTGTGATAACGAATATATTTGTCTATAATGAAATCATATTATGTTTCTCATTTTTTATAACGAATGAGATTGACTTTGCGATATTCGTGTTGGATGTATATGTGTGATCAGTTTTTTATTGATGAGTATGGTATGTTTGCAAAGAGGAAGATTTGGAAACCTGTATAAGTTATGCTTTTGAGTTTGTATATATTTGTATGTAATTTGAGGTTTGAATGTTCAGACAAGTTTTTGTATAAGGTTTTGGATTCGCATCAGGTACGCTTTATGAATTCTATTTTTAGGGTCAGTTTAAGCAAGTGTTATCAGAAGACTTTATGTTTAAAGAGTGTAGATAATATTATGAAGTTAAAGGTTATCTGACAAACAACTGCTTATACACACACACACAATAATTAAAATTCATTCTTGTTTTTCATGATGTGTGTGGTTACTTATTGAGTTTTATAACTCACACCACACTAGTTTGTTAGTTTTGCAGGTTCATAACCAGATCGGTCAGCTATCAAGCTTTGGATGCTTATGTTCGGGATGAGAGATCACTCACTCTAAAGTCCTGGGAGATGTTGAAGAAGTCTAAGAGTATTGTTAGTTAAGTTTGAATCGTGCAGTGCATATTGTTATATTTATGTAAATAAAAGTTTTGAATTATATGTTTAATTGTGGGCACGAAACCCTTGAGTATTGAGATTTTGATTTGATTTGCCTTGGGTTGGGTTGGGTTGGATCAGATGTCTTGAGTATGGAGGTTGTGATTTTAAATCGAATGTCCCTTTGTATATTTGATGTTTCTGACAGGTCAATTTTTGTACTGGACTGTGTTCCAAGTTGTCTAATTTTTAGAGTACGTCATGTCCATTTTCCGTTAATTTTGAGGCACAAGGAGACCGATTATTCCTTCCTCTTACCGATAATGTTCTGTCTCATGTACGATTTGAACCCAAACACTTTGACCCATATCGAGTTGGGAGCTCATAGCTTGATGGTGCCATGAATGTGATCCCAACTCTTATATAACTCAAAATACTTGGAATGGAGTTATATAACTCAAAATACTTGGAATGGAGTCGTACATATCACATGAGGTAAGAAACAAATTCGTATTGGTCGGGCTAGACACCTAGGTCCACCAGAGCCCAATACGAAGAATATGACCTCATTTTTGGGTGCCCAACATGTAGAGGTTCAAAAAAGGCTACAATTATCATATCAAGACTGTTAACATTTTAGGTGTCATGTTTTATATTGATTTTGATAATAACAAACTATGTATCAAGGGTATTATGGTAATATCACCCTCATGGAAATGCAAGCATAAAAATGTATTAAAAGTTCCAAGGAAATCAAGAGGAGTTCAAGATCAATTGAAATTAAGAGGAGCTCAACAACATTTAAGATTACTTAAGACTAGCTTAGGGTATATTTCTGATTAATATTTGTTAAAGTAAAATTATGCATGATAAGCACATAAGAGCTCAAATGGTATTTTCATATCCATAAATTACAAAATAACATGTTTTCATGAATGATTTTAAAGCTTGGTTTTAAACATAAATGATTCATCATTTCAAGCTTTTCAGACTTTAAATATATCTTTTATATTGATGAAAAAGTCTTTATTTAATTTCAAACCACTTGGATTTAAGTTAATATATCTTTTGTTTTTGAAACGAGGACTAAGATACAAGATTTTCAAAATCTTAGAAACCTAGGTTGACTGTGTAATGTGCTTAGGTCTACCGAACATCAATTTTTAGCTTCCAATGGTCATATGCTATACGACAATTGAACCTAATGTCTTCGGTCAACCGAACTTGGTAGAAACAGCCATAACGATTAGTTTTCAAATCAAATATAAATTGAATACTTTGTGGTCAGTATGTATTTGATCAAATATTTCTAATATGTTCATATTTCTTATTTTGATCATCCAAAGAGCTCTAAATTTGCTTATTCATAATCCAGCTCAAATCAAGTACTTAAGCTTATATTATTTTTTTCATTTAATAGCTTTATTCATTATTGAAGCTTTGCTCTCCATTTCTTTGTAATCCAAACACTTGGGGTTAACTTCAATCCCCTTAAAAAAAGTTTAACGGTTTGATCCACACCTAAAAGTTAGATTGGGTTATCTTGAAGCTCAGATGATGAAAAATTTGAAGTGTTTATATGTGTAAATTTATTTTATTTTTATAAACACTTTGAAATCGTATGTTACCAAACTCAATTGGTGAAAACATTTGATAACTTATTTTTAACCTTGAAAATCTTTTAATTAGTATCAAATGATAACTCATATACTAATTAAAATTGAATATCTTTATTAGTTTATTTTTTGCCTTAAATTATGAACATGTTTATTTCACTAATAAGTGTGCTTTTAATTGTTTTAAATTGACAAAATACATAAGTGTTTGTCATAATAAAAAAAGGGATATCATTTAGGTCTCCTGCCTTATATTAATTTTGATGATAAGAAACCGTGTATCAAAGGTATTATGATAAAAGCATCCTCATGGAAATGCATGGATAAAAAAATGAGTTCGAGATCAAAGGAAATTACAAGGAGCTCAAGATCAAAGGAAATCAAAAGGAGCTTAAGATCAAAGGAAATCAAGATGATCTTAAAAATATTCAAGATTAGAGAATATTAGCATATGATATATTTCTTATTAATCTTATCATGCTTGTTTAAGTAAGATTATACATGATAATTACTTAAGAGTTAAAATAAACTTTTCATGTGTATAACTTACAAAATTACATGTTTTCATTAACGATTTTAAATCTTGGTTTTAACTGATTTATCATTTCAAGCTTTTTGAACTTTAAATATATATTTTATATTGATGAAAAAGTCCTTGTCTGATTTCAAAATATTTGGATTTATGTTGATATATCTTTTGGTTTTAAAATAAAGACTAAAATACAAGATTTTCAAAATCCTGGAAACCTAAAGTTGACCGCAGAATGGGTTTAGGTCGACCGAGTGTCAACCAAACTTAGAAGAAATGGTCACGATGACTAGTTTTCAAGGCCAACTATAGATTGAATGCTTTGTGGTCATTTTACACTTGATCAAACATTTCTAATTTTTCATATTTCATATTTTGATCATCCAAGAGCTCTTAACTTTCTAATTCATATCCAAGCTAAAATCAAATGCTTAAACTTGTAGTTGCTCAATTAGGATATTTGTTCATTGTTGGAGTTTTGGTCTTTATTTCTTTGTAATCCAAATATTTGGGTCAACTTCCCTAAAAGAATATTATAAAAAAATTAATCCACTCTCGGATGTTGGATTAGATTATCATGAGCCTAGAAAGAAGCGTATAATGGTTTGGTTTACTCTCGTGAAGTTTAACAGGTATAGTGAATCCTCAAGCAGATGGTCTTGAGTATTGAACATAGGCGGGGATTTCCAAACCACATAAAACTTTGTGTGTACAATCTCTCTAACTCTTATATCTTTACTTTGCATTTGTTATGTTTGGATATTGTTGAGATTGAGTATGTGCTAAATTAGATAATATTTGAGCATAAATTAGTTAAATTAAATTGAATATCATTTATTAAGATTGTTGAATTTGTGGATGGAGTTGAGTGCTTGGAATATTTGAATGAATATTGATAATTGGGAGAATTAGACTTGAATTGTAAAATTGAGATTATTTAGTCTTGAAAATTTTTAGCTCCCAATTTATTCCCTCTCTTAGGTTGTTTAAGACATACCTTTAGAGAACTTCAAATATTATGTATTTATTATCCATTTTGGACTCCAGTGGACTCGATGAACTAGCACATATAGATTGACTCACAAAGAAGGCCATCGACGCGACTTTAGCCAGGCCTTTTAAGTCATATAAGGGTTGGAAGTGTATTCATAATGTTATCCATTAGGCCATGAGGGGTCATATATATGTTGAAAAATAAAACCTAAATTTGGGATGCCAACAATATGTACCTATATCTAGGCTTGCACATGGTTCGATTATGATTTCAATTACGGTTCGACCAAAGTCGAAATCGTAAATCTTAACCGTAACTGAACCATACAGTTATGGTTCGTGTCACGACCCCCTCCCTAGAGCGGGCCCAACCCTAGAAAGAGGTTCGTAGACTTCTTTAGCTCAAGCATTCTATATGCCAAATCAACCAATTTAAAACACACAATTATTACATCACAAATTACAAACCCATAAAGTATACACAACTTTTATGGTTTACAACACAAGACTTAAAAAAAAACAAATGACGACTAAAATGTCTGGACCAACTCGAAAATATAACTGTGGCACGTGGATCCAAATCTGGTACTGCTCCTGCTATTCTCGTGAACTACCTGAAATGTTTGGGGGAAGAGGGGAGTGAGCTTAAAAAGTCAGCAAGTAAGCACTCATTCTCTCAACATGACCTCACCAACAAAATAGGGTTATTATATATATGTAAATATATATATATATATATAATATATGAAAATAGCATATATTATAATATCATCTCATACAATCATCCCACAACAATACAAACATCCATCAAACATGGTTGCTAATCCGGGTCTAGTATAACAGAGGATTGAAGTCAATGGGAGAGTACCTCATCACAACTCTCAACGTTTCCAACCATATCAGCTCACAAAATATGTGTGAGTGAGTTAAAACCAATGGGGGAGTCCCCGTATACCCCCAAATCAAAAACCAATGGGAGAGTACCTCATCACAACTCCCAAGGTTTTCCATCATCTCATACCATCTGAAGTATCATCACATCTCATCTCAAATCCGACCACTATTATACAAAACCCGGCTGCATAACACAACAACACACATCATCCAATACAATCACATCTCGCATCTAATCCATCAATCTCATCTCAATAGTCATGATTTCATATTTATCATGCTTTTAATATCTCAATATAATATCTCACAAATATGTAAATATATATAACAAAATATATATATATAACTATACCAATATATTTATATATACCGACTCTCACAACAACCATCAATCATCAAACAATTATGTTAAGAGAATCACCACATAGTGTACTTACCTCTATCCACGCAAAAGCCCTTAATATATCTATCTCCTCGCTAAGAATCTGAAAAATATAAAATTACGATCAGGTCCCTCAATTATCCAAAATTATGATTTTACCCATACACTTTTCTAATATGCCCAAATAGTCCTACAATTCTTAAATATTACTATTTAACCCCTAAAAGCCAGAATTTACAATTTTACCCTCTTAATTATGCAAATTTACAATTACGTCTAAAACTTTCCAATTCTATCATTTACACCCTCAAACGGTAATAATCACATACCGAGCTCCAACGATCTCCAAATCTCTCAAAGAAAGATCCATTAGTCAGCAAACATCTCAAGGATCACAGCGACGAACGGCTTCGGAACTTGCTGATACATTTAACGAGGCAAACAGGCCCCACAACGAAAATCGGGCCCCACAACCAGATACTTTCAATGGTGGATATATATACCAAAACGCTCGTATAATCGAGAGCAACAATCTGATACGTTCAGATCGCCGATCCAACGGTCGGATCTCAACTTCCAGTACAAATCCCGAATTACCGGTAATTGCAATACGAAAAACAACCCAAACGATGTCGGATCACGAAGTGACCACTGGCGTTGTAAAGATATCGGCCTGAAAAGTACCCACTCGCCGGATGTGGCCGTCAGAAGTGATCGGAAGTGGCCGGAAAATGCAGAAAAGTGGACGACGACTCGTCCTCTTCCGGCGGCGCGTGGAGGAGCGTCCGGCGTCCGATGGCCTCGATCTTGGCGGCTCTGGAAAGCTGACGTCGGCATCTACCTGGAGGTCCGGCGCGTGGTTGAGGCTGATCGATGGTGAAGCGGCGGCGGCAGTTGTAAGTTTAGGTAGAGAGAGAGAGTTTGGGAGAAAATAATTGAGAGAGAGAAAGAGGCTGCTTAAATAAAAATGCTGATATCGGGTCTTCAAATTTTTGACAAAGCCTCTTCAGATATTTCATATTTGTTGTCTCCTCATCAACAATAAATTTGACTACCTTAACACTGATCTTGTCTGCACTACACTGCAACTTCTCAATTTTCTCTCTATATCTTTCATCCTCCCCCAATTCACAAGTTAGCATTATAGTTACGTAAATAACCAAGCAACAGCTCTGTTGGAGGAGCCAAAATTGGTCAAAAGTGGTTGTTTTGATTAGATAAGAGATGAGGTGATGTGTTTGTTTTGTTTGATAATTAGGGGGCAAAAGAAAATGATTTTGGTATTGATAATATAATGGTGGGGTTTGGTTAAGTTTGCTTGTAATAAGAAGAATTAAAAATTAAGATTTATATATACAAAAAAAAAAATGAGGTATTACAGTTCGGTTACGATTGAACCGTATTTTTATTCGGTTGTAATTCGATTACGATTTGAAACCACAACTGTATGCATGTCTACCTATATCAGCCTTTTAAGAGGGTGCAAAATTTATCACCTCAATACTAAGTACCTATTGAAAATCATTAATTGTTATGAATCTAGGAGCATGGCCTCCATTCAAAATTGTAGGTAATGAAGAAGTAAAAGAGATTAACTTGGAAAAAAAAATAAGTGCATGATTTTGGCATAAATGTATAGGGTTGGAAATTGATTTATCAGCCTTTCAATAATAAATGACATATAACTTAAAGATTTAGTAGGTATTAGCTAGTTTATTTGGTAAAATGACTTCAATAAAAATTTAGAGCAATGATGATTTTACTCTGCACTAAATCATTTGAGGATGAGTTGGGGAATCCCCAAATATATCGAAAAAGGAGAATCAATCTTAAATGAATTCGGGGTGTCTGCAGTAATAAATTCCCGTGTCAAGTAATAATTTCTAAAAAAATTTATTTCTCTTTAAATCACGATTATTGGATCGCGACTTAACGATCGCAATTGTGACATGTACTGTAGCCCCCGAACCCATCCTGAGTTGTTTAAAATTTATCACAAAATTAGTTTTGAAAAAAAAAATCGATTTTATTTATTTCAGATTTAACTTGATCATATCATTTCTCAATTTAACTAAAGAAAAAAAAAATGGGGCAAGAATTGCATAATTTCCTATAAGAGAGAAGTGTTGACAAAATTTGAGTAAAATATATGGTCATCAGCTACAGTCATAGTAAGCCCAATAGGCTTCAATTACCTAGCAAATTCATATTTAAATTATTACAAAAAAATAGATAAAAGAGAGAATAAATTAAAAGAGCAATAAACAAAACACTAAAAATAAACAATTTATAACAAGCTACAGGCCTTTTCTATTGAATGAATAAATAAACAAAAGTTAGGGTGAGATCATTATCTCTAAATAATATATGATAAATTACAAAGATAAAGATACAAAGACCATTAAAATGGGGACCAACAATAAATAATAAAATAAATTAAATTAACAAGTAACAACAGCAAGCAAAGCCGAAGTGCAAAGCTATT